>LUCM01005136.1:237709-320270 GCA_008360955.1 Fasciolopsis buskii | reverse complement strand
GGACAGGAAATTGAGCGGCGTAAGTAGGGGAGAGGTCGGTTATGCAAATTGCTTGAAGGTGTAGTTTTCGATGGGTTTTGTATTTTAGTCCCGGTGGTGGACATCGGGCACGGGACAGCCGGATATGTGGGGCGATGGGGACTATCACACAGGGAAGACGCTTTCAAAGTCATACCTGGCCTGCTAGTTAGTTTATCAGCTGGGTAGAGCTAAAAGGTGAGTTCGTCACTGATGGTGTCCAACGGCACCCCTAAGGGTCCTTTCGATTCTGCCTCAGCCAGGGGCGTTACGACCACATTTGCACTAACAACCCGGTCTACAAACGTCGCCAACAATTTTGTTGCCGTGGATGTCCATTTTCCAAGTCGGAATCCTAGGGATCCAGTGATGGCCTTCTATCGCCTGCAAACATGATCGTCAAGGCACGGGTTGCGAAAAACTGTAGATAACCATCACCTTACAACCTACTCTTTATCGTTCCCGGCATTGCTTTGTTTTAGCTGGTGACAAACCATTCCGTAGCTCTACGCAAACCATGGCCCGTACAAAAGGGAAAAGCCCCTGCTTCCAAAGGACGTGCGGTCATTTGATGCTCATCTGTATCATATGACATGTCTAATTGTGGCCACCACAGAAATCGGAATACCCACATATTACCCTCACTTAATTTCACCTCATGAACATTTCTTTCAATTCGACTGAAGCCGAGACTGTTTCTTTTCGGAGCAGCGGTATTACCTCTATTAATTTTGCCGCTGTTTGGGCTCCCATGGTGCATATCCCTCAGCAACCTAATTCGGACAAGGAATGCCATTTTTCATGCAGTTACAATATCCTTTACCACCTTGGACAAGCTCTGCAAACGCGATCTTGGGCATGAAATTCAAAAATAAATGTAAACGCATGGACTTCTGCAGTCGGCCAACGCAGACGATAAACCGAAATCGGAGGGTAAAAATTTACGTTAATTCAGGATGTCCCGTGAATACAGGAAAAATTTATATCAACCAGATAATGTAAGCACAAAAATGGGACGTTAAATGCATTGTACCGAAAACAAACGATGCTCACAGTCACCGCCAATACTAGGAAGTTCTGTATATTTGATTGGATGTCGAGTAAAAAAAGAACAGAAGAAATGAGGCGAGAACTTTTAATTAATCTTTATTTTATAGGGACTGCCTCGGACGGCGGGCGCTAGATACGCAGACTGCAGTATTTGGTATACTCACCAGTACAGGAACCGGCGGCAAAACAACTCCATGGAAGAGCGTGCGACTTAGCACGTAAACTACAAGACAATAGAATGGACGGTAGATACGGAGCAGAGCGACCAAATTTGTACACCAAAGTCTCATGAACTAGAAGGTGCAGTTGCTAACACACTCAACGAACTTTCTTGTGTTCTCATGTTTCATTGATCTCTAAATAAAATGGTTCGCAATTTTTGTGTGCAGAGCCCTGGCTACCAGCACTGAGAATAGCAAACTGTTGACTCTGATGCAAATAGCTTGCTCTGAACTAAGAATTTCATATTACGGGGCTTCAACATTCCGAGCAAGAAATGGGAAGACGAAATTGCCTCGAGGGTAACTCCAGGTGAGACATTCTTGGGTGGTTGCTTTTGCACGGTCTGATCCAATATGGAAACAAGGATACCAGGCGTACATTACACCAATGTTCCTCTATACTGGGCTCGCCGATCACCAGATATTACAGGGAACCAGGAAGGTAAACAACGGAGGAGCCCTAAGGCAACAGTCAAAACACGGTTACTTAGTTGATTCATTCAGTCCCAAGTGAACCGTCAGCTGAAGCTCCTATCAGGTGGTATGGCAGACTGAGGGACAGAGGAGTGAGAAGGGCTGTGGCCTGTATTTTCTTATTCCGGGAAGCAAAAGGTCTATCATAGGAGAAAGATGGGCAGTCATAAGCAAAGGACTAATCATACTGAGGAGTTCATCCCTCTTAAAGCCATTGAAAACAATCGGCATCTCCCGTGGCACTCAAGAATAGAGCGGGAAATAAGAACCCAAAGAGACGGACAGCGTCCGGTGTTCACCAATACAGCCAGATGTACAAAAGTTAAGAGGAAAGTTTGCTATTAAGCGTCAGGGCTCCAACGAAGCCGAGTTTTCATGAAATAATTCACCGTGTGATATCGTTGCTCAACTAACCACCAAGAAACCATGGAAGAACTGCACAGCTGTTCAGTCCTTGTTAGGAACCAGAAGCAATGTATATCCACCGCACCCGAACTGGAAAGCCTAAGCATTACAAAGGCTTTGGGCGAACAGTACATTGGTATTCACAGTTTGGCAGAAATAATGAAATATCTCCCAAAACTGTTATTTTAAACAGCCCTCTAGGCCCAATGTTCACGTGCACCCTCTTGTTCCGGCTTCGTGTTGCTCCTTTCTAAACTTTCTTTCGTCCGAACTTTGCAAAACGAACTAACGAACGAGGGTATTGACGTCTGGTGTAAGCTGGTGATCCGCACACACCTCATCTTTATTCATGAAAATGGCTGTGTCATCATTTATCATGGACTTTTTTGTTTCTGCCAAACTTGGCGACAGGCTACTGTTTTGGCAATTGCCTTTCACAAGAGTCCACCAGACATTGTCTCACTAGACTTCGATTCTCCTTCTTTTTCAAGCTCCACCTCCAAACGTGGACCAAAATTAAATTCACAAAATCAAAGTTACCCAAAACAAACCTCATGAAGCAGGCAAACGATTGCACAATTTTTGTTGAATGTCGCCATCGCCACCTGCCCAACCAGGTGTGCTTTCATTATTCTGCCTTCTATGCTGCTGGCGTCTGTTCAATATGCTGCTTTCCTGACTATGCATCCCACTAAAAATGCCTCCAAATTTTCCGTCCCTTGCTTTAGTGCTTTTTTCTATGTTTATTTTGCATTTATTTCCATCCCCTAGTAATCTTACCAATTTAAATGGGCTTTCCATGCCATCTCTATCTGCTGCGTGCCTATGGCGGCGTACAAGTTGCACCACGGAGACACCAAGTGGACTGTCGAGAAGTCACGGTGGGATCTAAATCCTTCGCATAGCAATTGCTTGCCCTTTGTGTTCTTATCACATAAAAATGACCTACCATCTATAATGTCATCAATTCTATTGACATCCAACCACATGAATATGACTGCCTTTCCCTTATCTCCTATTTTATTTCAGTTTTCGCACGCCATTATCTTGGCACCATCCAAGAAATGAAATAGCATTGTTATTACGCTTACGCAAAGCCTAAGAAAAAATTCAAAGATTGTGTCGCCGTTAATGAACGACCAAACGCGAGTTTAGCGCTGGATGAATCCGAGAACGTTAATTTCTTGTTGGAAATGTTCAAGGGTATTCGCTGCTTGCCGGGTACGGTCCATGTTGGCATGGTAATCATGGATGCTACCCCAATTTTGGTAATTCTGAATTTTCTTACAGTTGAGCACACTGGATAGATTTAAGGCCACCCTGCCAGGGGGGGGTTCACCTGGTTATCATTCGGAATTTAGCAGAACTATTTGCAGAATTTGTCATGCAACTGAACATTGCTTTACTGAGGAAGGTAAAATAACTGAATGGAAAACTTTTATAATGAAAATACCTTTATTTTTCGATTTGCAAGAACATTTCGCCAATGGACGATCAGCAGGCTATGACGAAGCATATATAAACTTGAGAACCCAATGTTGACAAAAATGAACACGCATCTAAACGGACTGGCGGACAGCTGCAGCTAAACCTGATAAGGAAAAATAAAGTCGATAACTAAGGACGCATATTGTTTTCTGCTCTTCAGTTGTGAGTTCGAGAGCTGAGCTGTAGAATCAGCAAATGCTTGTGTGAAGGTTGAGTTTAGTAGGGTCCCCTAGTCCCCTGGCTCTGAGGTTTAAGGCCGCGAGATGTAATGTAGTTCGGAAGAGACTAGGTATTTGATTAAAGCCCAAGTACGCGGCTGGGTCCCGGGAGCGATAATCGGATTGCTTCAGGCTGCGAATGACTGCATGATATCCAATGAACGTGGTTACAATAGAACTGGGTGGGTACCCTGGGGTAGTAGCGACGGACTTCTGTCACCCGGATTGCATTTTCTAAGTCCCGCTGATGGTCGAGAATTGAAACTTTGGTTGCCAATTGATGTCAGGCCCAAAATCAAGAAAGGAAATTTCCTGATGGGGTTAAGATAAGCATACAAGAGAAAAAATAAATGGTTGAAATTTTGAGCATTGGTAGGAAAATTTGTGACGCTGTGTGGTGATTTCTACCTTCTGTTGAAGGAATTCAGGTAGCGCTGCTTGAAGCGTGCAAGATAAACTTGGGAAAATCAGCCCATTTGAGGGGAACAATGTTGACTCTTCTTGTTGGATTTTACGCTGAGTATATAATCCAGGTTCTATTGAGAGATTCGCCAGGATATATGTGAGCAGATTTAGTTAGTCCATTTGGTGTGCACTATCTTAGCTAGACCACATAGGATAGTACAGAAGGGAACTGGTAGGGTACTGTTAGATGGAATATCTTTCCAGTAATCATTCGGTCCCACGAAGGTCCAATCCCTTACATTATTGTCATTATTTGTCACTACTGCTATTGTTATTCTTCTTCTTATCAATACACAACGCTGTTGATGTGTCTATCAGGAATGGGGTTAAGTGACACCGAATTTTTACCCCACTCGATGTTTGGCTTTCAGGATTTCGACTACAGGAAATACTTCTATTCTTATCGGGGCAATATTAAGTTTCGAGTACAAAGAAAAGTCCCCTCACTTATCCTACTACTTCCTGTATTAGTGAAGTAACATTATTTTCAAGAACGGTCCCACATCCAGCAGATGGCTGCCAACTGGGGGAGTTAACCGGCAAAAGGGGCTCGGACCTGCGACTTTCACATCCAAGAGCGACGACCTTATCCGCTCGATCGTCGCCGACCAAGCGCCACGTGTCTGGTTCAGCATGAACGTTTACAGCGCCAGAATACGTCATTTGAAAGCACCATATGGTGAAGTTTCGGTTACCCGGTTTCTACAATCTGATAATTTGATTGTAAAAATATCCCGAGAAGGTCTCCCGAGGCAACAAAACGTCGCCAAGTTGCTTTCTCAACCAGGTGTGCCGTGTTCTGATACTATAAGATTCTACATAAGCTTTTGTTTTGACAAAAGGGGTATGTATACGAGCCTTTTGGTTTCTCAATTACATTTGTGACTATTTTGGCACGTGAAAGTTCCATGGGAACGCACAGCATTTGTGCCATTGGTATCGATTCTGAACGATCTTACGATTTTCTCATCAAATAGTTTTTATCGTCTGGATTTTGGCGTTAACATTCACCAACTGCGTTTAACAATAATATAAGTATCACTCATTTACACCGACCCGCTCCATGTTGGTCATGTCACTTGTCTGAGGCGTGATACTTAGGTAAACAATTACTAGGTATGCGCGAACTTTTTATAAACCAACGGAGTAAGCGCAGGTTGCTAATTTCCATTCGATTTCTTCTGCTTCCACGTGACACTCAGCATTAGACCCTATCTTTCTCTACTTTGATTCCACCACAGGCATAGGTTGACTGGGAGATATCGCTAATCATTTACAAAGATCTGTTGATAGTCCTCAGCGCGATTTAACTGGGTCAAGAGGAAGAGAGAGTATCGGTTGTTATGACGGAGCCACGAGTGTCACAGGTCGTCGAGTAACAGTCCAGAATTTGCTACATCTGATATGATCTATCCAGCACTGTTTACAACTGTGACCTTAGTTCCTTTATGATATCAGTCAATTAGTTAGAATCGCTTTATCAAAATTATAACCACAACCGCCAAGGCACATCAAACATCTGAGATAGAAGGTGCTGTATTTGAGCAACGTTTAAATCGTTTATTGCGAACTGAACACGTGACGATGTCCGTTTGTACGAATTGCCATATGCTGTAAAACCGCAGTTTGAGGTCGTTTCTGTGCTCCATCCACTGATCAGTTGAAATGCATGGTTAGGTTTATAGAATTGGGTAAAGTGTTAAGTTACCCGTCCCTATATCCTGCTTATTCCATCAACTGAAAAACTTGCCACCTATCCGAAATGTTGAAACATAATTGATTCAAGTCTTTCTGTGGTCAGAGGATAGTTGGTTGTCTTTCGGCTTTTTTAATAGACGTTATCCCGAAACTGTTGAAAAAGGAATGAAAACAGGCTTCCGCTGCGTATCTATGTTAATGTGCTGGTCAAATAACGTAGTTCTACAGTTTTGAAAATCTGAATATTCGATGACAAGCTATTCACAGATTTGTGCTCAAGCAATAAAGGTTTATCACCGGCATAAGTTATGAGGTTGTTTTTGCTGATCATCTGATTCACTGCTCGTAGAACTATTATATTGAACCACTTTTTGTTGTAACCTTGTTGAAGGATTGTTTGCAGCACTTAGTTTCGTTTCATTGCCTTTCACGGACTTCATGCGCAAGCGGTCCCCGGGCAAATGCAGCGGTCGCCCCAATCCCGATAGCTAAAGACTGGAAAAAATGCGGGAGATATTTTATGAGCACTGGTCCATTATCGTAAATATTTTGCCTCGAGCTGTCCACTGACCCTTCCTGCTTTGATGCCCTGGATTTCTGCAGAGTCTGTGCACATTATTGACGTACCATAGTCCATACCGGCTCGTTGTAAGAGTAATAAAGCTCAACGCGAGACGTCAGCTTGATGAAAGCCTACGTAGATATATCGAGATCTGGTGGCCTGATTGTGCGTTAGAGGTACAGCGTGCTTCGGGTGTGGGGAATTCCAGTAAACCGTTTCACCTCATTTGATGTGTCCGAAACGGTGTGTGGAGCTGACCGCTTGCTTATCCACAATCGGCAGCGACTTGTGATACTCTGGGCAGAGCCTTTTGAAGCTCCCTCATAGCTATTCGAGTACACGTCTCGTGATCTATTTCAAGGTAGAGATCTGCGAAAAATCAAGGTCATAGGATGTCGCAAATCGCAGGGGCCTCCGATAGCCTTTTCCCAGCCTTATTTATGGATGAGGCAAACGTGTCAGTGAAATACATGTTTTGTTCTCGAATGCTTGGTATTCTGTGAAAGCTTCCTACCAATGCGCGGGATCAAGTTTTGTCCTCATCCTAAGGGCGGACCGGCACAGAGATTGCGCTAGCCAAAGGGGTTTTATCCTAATCCAGAAATCGTCGAAGCTGCCGGCATCTGTCATTCTTCGCAGGTTTTATAACACGCCTGATCAAAAACGCTCGGCCCTGGCTTTGCGCTGATTATAGATACGTAGATCGGATCTCTAGGCTTCTACAGTTATTAAATGACCTTTTTTCTTTCCAAAGGCCATCTATCGTTGTGTGTTAGGTGTTCGTACAACTTTCTACTCCGTCGATGGGTCTGCCTTGTGACACTATTTGTTGGGGACCAGAGTACCTGAGAAATATAAGTTGAGCCTCACAGAGTTATACAATCCCTTAGGGGAAGGCTGTGCAACGCCACAGTTCGTAGTTTTTCTGCATTGCGGATGTCCGGTGACTTCCCGTATTTGGCCACCGGTGTCTCCGATGCATTGCTCGAGTCAAGTGGGAACGTCGGTTGTACAGTGCTGAAGTGTGTCATCATGTTCTGTGTGCATGCAGTTGTCCTCCAACTGAGGAAATTGCTCCACGCTATCTTCGTTTATGTGAAAGGTTTTGCGCATGCCAGTCAGGCGTCTTGTTCTTCGTGCTCTTTTTACATATGGGCAAGGCTAGAAGAAGCGACACATGGGCCAGACCATGACCTGGCGTAGATGTATTAAAAAGTAACCTATGGTTTTGACAACGGTCGGTACTTCCGGACTCCGGTCAGGCTCACTGGATGAGGATTGTTGTCGGTTGTAGACGCTCAGACTAGAAGTCATTGGGGTGAATGTTGCATGGTCTGTCTTTGTAGCTCGCCTTGTAAGAGGACACCAAAAATGGGACTAAAAAATTACAAAACGTGTGCCGCCAAAGCCACAGAAACGTGTTCTTTTGCTGTTTTTAAGGAAGAAGAGAAACAAAACAGGCCTGATGGTCGTCCCATGGTGCAAATGTATTTTTTAACTGGCGGACTGCAGAATGACGGTGAATGCGGTGGTTTTTTCGGACAGACTATAGATTACTTCATTGTCAGTTCGTTCCATCCATGTTTCCAAAAGTGATCAATTAGAAGGATGGGCTCTTGTTCTCGGGTGATTTCGATTAATCGTACGAATTAGCTAGGTTGTTGTTTCAGCGATCGCTGTAGCAAAAAAGACGATAAGCAGTTAACAACGATGAAGCTGAGAATGCTTGAGTAGTTGTGATGTATTATGAAAATAATAAAATAACCTAGGCACATTCAAAGACACCGTCGTCGAAAACCAAGCTGTGGGAAGGTTGTTTGACAATTTGATAACCCTTATTGAAATATAACTCTGTTTTACTAGTCGGCTCTTTACTATTTTCGAGGAAGTTGCGCATTTTCCTCAGTATACCATTTGTGCACTCCGAGATCAGATACTGTTCTGAATGTTTCGGAGATATTTGGATTGTCTAATTATTTGTCTTTACTGGATCACTCATTATTCACGTTTATGTTTGCTTTCTCACACTGGAAAAGATGTGTATAGTTTATCGGGCCTGGAACGACTTGAACCGAACGTGGGTGTACATGGTCTGATCGAATCAGATCAGTTGGCTTCAAGGTCAACACGCAGATGATAGTGCTTGTTTTGTGCAATGCGACTGCATCCAGTCTAGGTCAAGCCCGTTACTTTGTTGAGTAGTCTTTCCGACGATTGCTTTTCGTTTCATTAAATCTGATTTGTTTGAGTTTCAGTTATCTACTTCTCAGTGAAATCACAAGTGTTCTGTTAGGTTAAATCTTTAGTGGAGACAAGTTTGATGCTCATTGCTGGCCACGAGAAGCAGATTGGGATTTCTATTCCCTTGCCTTATTCATTTTCTAAAGTTCTGTCCAGACGTGGCCGATTCTTTTCAAAAAGTTGGTCAGTCTTCCTTACCATCTTATAAATAAATTCATGATGGAATCCGTGTCATTGTTAATAGGAATTGAAGTCGCTATGGGCAGTTCTGCTGATGGGTCATCGGTGGCTAACGTTGTTTGAGAAAATATTAAACAAAATACCTTTATTCGTTTTTGATTCTTGATTGAGTTCCTTGTTTTGGAATTCGCAATTTTGGCATTATATATGCATCGAACTCAGTAGAAACAGGATGATGCATGCAACCAGCTGCATAGCTACGCGCACCACGTGCTTTGTCAAAATCATTGATCCATGTAACACGGTGAGTACAACACAAGCAGGTCATTGCTTCGGGTGAGCTTTCTTTTACTCCTTCTTGGACGGCGATTGAAATTCGAGTTTGTTTTAATTAGAAAAATAGTGCAAGAGCGTTTCAATCAACTGTGACGGTGTTTGCACTACAAGATTAATTCGACTGTGTTTCGTCCTTTCGGTTTATTTTTGTTTCCTTGACTTCTTGCATGTTATGTACTGGATTGAGGACATTACTGTTGGGTGAGCAACCATCTCCGAACAATACCTTCCATTGTCGCAATAGGTCCGTTAACCAAACCTTCATCAAACTGCACCATAACTGAACCGAGACATGAATGGCATTTAACGGCTATTGTAGACTCCAAAAAAGCAGCAGTTTACTCGTTATTTATGTGAAGTTCCCCAACAGTAAAGCAAACCTCAGAAACATAATAGTAGACTTCATTGATTTCGCCGGCAAACAGGTTAGGTGTACCGTGGCAAAATGCTCGAAAAGTATCATTTTGTTAGTATGGAAACAGTAAAAGCCTGAGTATACTACTTTGTGTTATACTGCCGGTGATTCACCGGGGCTGGGATAGGGCTACGTTGGTGAGGACGACTTGAAAGCAGTCAGAGTGATAGAAAGCTAAAAAGAGTACAGGGGATCTGCGAAATCATAAGACATGACAGTGTGTAGCAATCGCTCATGGGGCACACAATCAAACGCCCCGTTCATGCTATGGAGGGTGATTGCAAGGGACTTGCCTTTATCAAATAGATCGGATCAGAGGAGTCAAAGTGGAATGACGCAAGGGATATGCACTTAAGAAAACCATCCTATTATTCACGAATTGAACTGTTGTTTCTGGACGGCTAATTAACTGGTCCTTGAAAATCCCTGTCCATGATTCGGCCCATGATGGTTCTGTAGTTTATTGGACGATAGTTTTTAGGATCGTGCAAGGGTCCTTTTTCGTGAAACCTTGGGGTGCGCCAGCGCGCAGTTTGAAATTTGCCGAATTCATTTCCTGGTTTTACCCATTTTGCCTACTTATCTTGTGGTAGGAAACACTGTTTTTATTCAAAAACTTTCCACGATTTTTTTGTTTATCGTTTCCAAGTCATTTTTCTTCTCATTCTCTTATTCCGTTTTTCTCACTCGAATTAGATTTTAACACCACGCCGCAGGCAAATCTTGTATAAATTACTACCAAAGGAACAGGCGGGTCACAATCCCCACCTAAACCGCAAATGTGCAACTGTTCGGTAAACCTAGTTGATGTATTTATTGAAATAAACAAGAGATGTGAAGACTTGGAGAAACGATTGATTAGCGCTGTTGCTCAGTTGACTTCAGCTGAGGCAGCGATCACCAATCTGGCTCCACTCTCCGATCTCATCGGGCCTCCGTCAAACCCCTCCTTACTTGACCTTGCCGGGGCTAGTCGATTCATTGATTCAGTGTCCTCTGAATCACTTAGAAGCATCCGGAAAAGATACAGTGCAGTAATTCCCCAATATTCCAGATCGCAAACCACTGGAAAAGGTAAAAGAAAACTTATTGAAGGCGTGTAATATGGATTACCATCCTAGTCACTGTGTGAGACCAAGAAAAAAGATCCAACAAAAACCATGCCCGCCCCTGATGCAATTTCAAGACAAAACGTCGCCCGTGACTCCATCAGAAAGAAAAATACCATCGCTGTAGACATCCTGTATAAATCTATAAGGATTGCGGGGGATAAAACACCGCTCCAAACTGAGGTACTTGGTCTCCAAAAAAGGAGAACCCCCGCCTCCCCCAGAGGGCAAATCATTAAGTCCCCCGGTTATCCTCCTACAACACCAAACTCATGTTTATGATCACAAATCCCAAAACTCCCTCTTAAACATGAATTTGACTTAGATAAGTCACTCTCCTCACCTCCCATCCAACCTCCACGTAAAAATTGCACCTTGAACCATCGACTTCAGGGTGCAAGTCCCCACTGCAGTCCTCTACAACCCCATCTTTGCAATCCCGACGGAAACCTGCAAATGACGCGGTCAGTATGTTTAGAGCATCCAGTCTGCCTACTATAACCGCCAGCCCTAAAGCTGGTCTTATTGTTCCTCTCGCCCTTAGAACCCAACCCACCCAATACACCCCAAATTTGTCACCGAAAGGGACGTCACCAGTGTTATCTACGCCCAAGAGGCCAAAACATGCACCTCGTTTCACACAAATAAGAAACGCTGACCCAATTCTCACCGCCACTTTAGTATACAAACCAACAACCCCTGGAACTTCATACGCACCAAGATATCGAAGGCAGACTAGATCCTTTAAGTTTTCTGGTTTCCACCTTTCACACCCGAAGACAGCTACTCAGCTTCCCTTACATGGACAACTATCAGGCCAAACTGGTCTTTCCCCGCCATTTTTTAGGGATCTCGTCAGGTACCACTCCATCCCGCTGCACCTAGCCCTACAGCAAACTCAATGGATGCCACCCAACTTACAAAGAAACGAACTGTATTTCAAACCCGTAAACCGTGTGAACTATAGACCAAGTTTACCGGCTCCCCTTGATTACCCATATCTCCAAACAAGTCCCCCAACTTCACAACTCTGTGCCTTTTCTGCCAAACCCTTTTTTCTCCCAAAACTATCCCCTCCTGACCTACTTTCTATGCCAATGGCCCACCCTACTCTCCCTACGTAACTGAATGCGCGATAGAAAACATGACTACGTCGGAAATGTCCCGTGTGACGGAATGCAGCGTGGAAGGATTGCACCACCCGGGCCCAGGAGTGAACAACCCACCAGAAGCAATGCCAAACTCGCCAGACAGGTCATCTACTGTGCGCTTCCAGTTATGTTGCCCTGAGCCGACGATTCCCCATTCAAATAACGCAACACTTCTCCAGATAAAGAAGGCCCAAAATGAGACAAAATTGGTTGAAACTTAAAAGGTTGGCCCTCTCCAAGACGGTCAACAAACAAGAAACCGTGCTTCACTCACCATGACACCAATCAGCAGAAAAGGTTCGTCAGGAAAATCTTCGCTACCGTTGTTAAATGCACGCTCCATGTTAAAGAAAATTAAATATATCCGTCTACTCACACTGTCGTCGAACTTTCATTTCATACTTATCACCAAGACGTGGCTAAACAACCACACTCCCGACAACGCCATAATAATTCTCCGCTATAAATCCTCCATGAAAAGCCGTGAAGTCCAGCGTGGAGGTGTCTGCCTTATCTGCGTCAGAGAATATATACCAGCTACTTTGTGCGTGGACACTATGCTAAACACAATCCGAGATTGCCCCTGGGTTAGAGCTGAGGTGGGCCATGAAGCCCTCCTTGTTGAATGCGTCTACCGCCCCCTAGCTTTTGCCCAAACGACTTTTGGATGATAACACAACAAATGAATGCTGCTTCTGACCTACCAGGTCCCAAGCTTCTCGCTGAAGATTTCAATGCACCTGACATATGCTGGTCCACGCTTTCCGCGCCAAATTACTTGCTCCCCTTCCTTGAAATCATCCTTCATGGCGGCTCGACCCAACACGTAACTAATCCAGCAAGAGACCTCAATGTTCTTGGCTTGATGTCTACCATGGGCTTAACTGGCTTTCAAGCGTCCACTGAATCCAGTCTACTCGGATGTGACCATTTGCCTGTCAGCTGTTCATTTACGTTGCCTCTCCCGAATAGGTACGCCTTACCTAACCTAAGGTCGTATTTCATTGCTAACTGGAATCGCCTAGTTCGTAGTTCAAACTGGGACGTAATTTTTCTGTCAACAGAAGTACAACCGGCCGCTGATCAGTTCTACTCCAACCTGCACAAGTGCCTTAAAGCCATTACTCCTTCAAACACGCTATGCATGCCGCCCAAAAAAGAAATTATCGTGACCGAATAAATTGTAAGCTCGCTAAACTCCAGCGGGCCTTTTCCAAGACCAGAGATTTTTCATTGTTTCCGCAAGTGCGTCGACTGAGTAAAACCCTAGAAATATTACTGGACCACAGAAGCAAAAAGCGGGAGCTGCAAGCTCTAAACCATCCAAACCCAAACGCAGTACTGGCAAAACTGCTTAAACGCAGAACTAATTCTTGGTCCCCAGCTACTGAAGTCACGTATATCATTCAAAGCAACATTTATGTAATCAATCCACAGGAGATTGCAGAAGCTTTTGGTGAATTTTTTACATCTGCTCTGGTAAACGATAAAAATCCATCTACCCCATGCCAATCTCGCTTAACTACAGAGTCGTACTCAACAGTTGTATTTCTTCCGAAGGACGTAGGCCAGATGTTGGTAGAAACCAAAATTGACTACCACTCTGGACCTGTTTCATTGCCTCAGGCTGCGTTTGCATTAGGCGGGAGCGATATCCCAATTTTGTTAGCAAACATCTTCAACCTATCCATTCGGTGCCGCACCTTCCCGTCGCAGTGGAAAACCTCTGTGATTATACCCGCCCACAACTAGGGCATACGCTATGACCCTGCAAACTATCGCCCAATAAACCAAACCCCTATAATTTCCAGGATCATTGAGCGCCTGATTCAGAAGAGTCTTATGGCCTACATTCTGGAACATAAACTTACTAACCATGGCCAGAATGGCTTCCTTCGTAAGAAATCCCGCGCTAATTGCATGACTGACTGCCTGAACACTATCATCGAGGCTCTGAGTACTGGGAGATCGGTTATAGTAATCCTTTTAGACATGACAAAAGCCCTCGACAGAGTATCCCACCCTAGGTTGCTAAGTAAAATGGCATCCTACGGTATTGTTGATCCAACCCTGTCGTTGTTTTCATCTTATTTGTCATTTAGAAAGCACATAGTGCAAATAAATGGCTTAACATCTAAACCTAGATTAGTGTCCAGCGGTGTGATCCTAGGCAGCTTCCTGGGCCCCCTGCTCTTCCTGTTGTACGTAAATGATATATTCGATATTGTTCGAAACGGCACCCCGTTCCTCTTCGCAGACGATATCAAAATTGTGTACATCTTTCTCCCTGAAGCTTTAAAACCCACCATACGTAACATATTACAAGACTTAGCGTCACTCAACTCCTGGGCAAACGACTGGATGATGAAATGTTCCGCTGAAAAAAGCCGCGTCATGGGGTACGAATGCGTAATACCCCTAACAGAATTCAAGCTTGTAACACAAACTATCCCCGTTAATTGCCCAGTTCGGGACCTAAGTCTAAATTATTCTTGCACCTTAAACTTCTCGAAGCATGCTCTCGTAAAAGTGGCGAATGCAAATAAATTAGTGAGGCTGTTACACAGAACTCTGAAGTTGAGCGAAAGCAAACTACATTTTTTTAGGACCCACGTCAGACTCATTCTGGAGTTTTGCTCTTTGGTCTGTTCTAACAAGAGGAAATACGTCAGAGTTGTGATTGAAAACGTCCAGCGTGCGTTTACCAAGTAGTTAAATGGCTACTCTACAAGCTTAAATTAAATGGAACGCTGTGATTCGCTGAAATTAGATCTCCTGTGGCTTCGACGCATAAGATTAAACCTGGTACTTTTTACCAATATTATCACAGGGGGCAGATGCGTCTCTGCACCTCGTGTTAGAATCCCACTCCCGTACTCCCTCCGAAATGTGGATTCTATTATAACTCTCCCTGTTCCAAAGACTTTCGTTAGAGCCGACTTCTTTATTTTTAAATATTCGTCATTATGGAATAAACTTCCCCAACAGCTGTGCATTTTGTCACCATTATCTATGGCATTTGAAAACAAAGCACGTAAAGTAGTTACTGTACCCTTTCTCATTATTATATACCACCCATACTCACTTCAGGATCGAGTATATGAAACTGGATTGGGGTTCTGAATTACGCATTGATGTCACCTTTTCGTTCTTTGCGGAAAGGAAAGTAAATCTCCTTACTCATGTCATTAGGAATCAACCTAGTCTCTTCCACTTCAAACGGTGCTCCGACACCGGCGCATGCTACTTGGTTACGTGCATTTTTACGTCGTTGCATCTCACCGTTCCTCTGCCTGCGTATAGGGTGGCTCACCCATAGCCCTCTCCCACCAATTCACCTTACTAGTACCAACGCCGTCTCCAACACGGTGTAGCAACCATAACCCCCAACCGTCTTCTAAAAACATTCATTATCACCCTCACCCTTACTTTTCATTAACTCTTCTCCTCACGAAAATGATTGACCAGTAAAAATCACCTTGTTTCCGACGAACCCAAGCGACACCTTCCAGACGAAATAAAACAAGCATCTTGGATTCCCTCTTTCTCATGCCCCATCGATACCCGTCCATTTTGATCAATACAGACCTCAAACTATTGTCACGAATATTGAGCCCTACGTGGTATCTTCTCTCCCCATGGTGACCGTTTGCATCTACAATACCCACTGGCCCGACCATTTCTTGTTTCGAAAGGCATGGCCTCACAGAGTGAAATATAATTCTTGATTCCCAAGTAGAATTTAGTCGGTTCCTGGTGCATTTGTCTTTGTAGTTCGATTATTATTTATATTGCAGCAGTTATTCCCTGTCCGTCCAAAAATACCGGCTCCTTCGTCTTATTCATAGTGTTGACGATCCTACTAAGCGCCGGTTCATCCTGTTTACATATAACGCAGACGATCGACACACCAGATTAGCCAGCCCACCTACTGAAATATATATATGCATGTATATAAGAAGAAAACACGGATTACTCAGTCACCGTCCACATATTTTGAATTGCATTATACGCTATAGCAACTTCCTTCTATGAGCTGCTCGTAAGATCGATCGCCCCTTAATCTGCAGCTGGCAGCTAGGCCAGACTGCCGTCCGTCTTTTCTCTCTCTTCCAAGCTTAAGTCTGCTTGGATGGAAACCCACTTACCCCTGCTCTGGCGATTATCCGTACTGAAAGACAATATCCCTTACCATAACATGCTTCAAATTTCTTTCCCACCACACCCCACGAATACGCCGGCGTTTACCACAATTTAGTGCGGGGCGCGGTCATATTTCACGGCTTTGGCCGGCGCACATCGGGCGGGCAGCTCGGCTGCAGCGGTGTGCGGGTGCAAATAAGCTGGCGGATTACAGCTCCTGCGTTCACCCCAAAACGGTGTTATTTCAGGCTTGTCGTTGGCCAGCGCTCGGTCAAGCCCCACCCATTTGGCCTGTTGTGGTAAGCTACACTGTAGCTCATAAGCTGACGTGCACCACTTTGTACTGGCTTCCTTCTTGCTCCTTTTACAAAATTCTTCCGCCAAATCGATACAAAACGGACTCCAAATGGACAGCATTTTATTGGCATCTGGTATAAATTGACGTTCCACAATGCATATTGACATCTGAAAAACTGCTGAAGGCCGTTCGTTTTTCATCAAATTCTATTTCTGGTTTTGTGGAGTTTGCAATAAACCCATGCTCCTGGTAACAGTTCTTCACGCCAGTCTACCAGGAACATTATCTCGTTTGATTCCCCGGGGGTTTTGCCCTGTTTTCCTTTCCCGTTTTTTTCAGCTCCACCTTCATTTCTCTTGCCAAGCAAAATTTATGAACTCTAAAATTGCTTCGAAAACAACCTTCATATATTTAGTATTACGATCGCACAAATTTCCCGGTCCATTGTCGCCGCTTTCTGTGGCTTAACGGACTGTGCTTGTCAAATTGTTGAGTTTTTATACTGCTCCTATGATATCCAGTCTTGGTTTTGACTCATCTCCATCCCGTCTGCCGCCCACATCCATAATTGATTAATTCATCTCCACCGTATAAACTCTCTTTCACTTATCGAGGTTCCGGTCAAACAGGCGCGACAGCCATTGCCGCCAGCCTATTTTTGAACCCGCAATACGCACCTTTGATGCATTCAAACATAGTATTACTCGCAGTGCAGGACCGGTGATCAGCCACGGAAAAATCTTTGGGAGCCATTATCTAGCTCTGACTTAAAACTCGAAACCTCGGGCTCAGCAAATCACATCGTCTGTTACGATCTTGTGAGCGAAAACAAATTCCATTGTAGGTTTGGTTTCTGTTTTCAGAAATATACAAAACAAATAAACCTTTCACATTACTTAGGGCCGCTTCATCCCATCTCTCTTTGATTCATATTGTCCATATTTCCTGTGCATCATTTATGTAAAAACGTGATGTTGCCTGTTGCGTGCATCTCGCAAATCGAGAAATATACAATATTATTATTATTATTATTTTTATTATTATTATCATCATCGTCACACCATCGCCAAATGCCTCCTTACAAGACCTTGCTGTGGCTAGTCGGTTCATTGAATCATTGTCGCATAAATAACTTAGGTCTACCTAAAATACCAAAAACGTCATGATATTTAATGCCCTGGACCGACAACCACCAGAGAGGGTCAAACAAACTATGCCGAACGAATGTAACATTGCACCTTTCAACATCCATTTCAGTATGCAAATCACCATTGCAGCTCTCAAAAATCCTTTCTTCAAAACTCGGGCAGAAGTCTACAGACGATGCGGCCGGGCGCCCAGCCTGTCCTAACTGTCCGCAAGCCCTATAACTGGCAACAGTGCTCCTTTCAATCCTATCAATCAATCGACTCAGCACACCCCAAATTTACCGTCAAAATGGATACCACTGACGCAAACGACTATTAAGGGGTCACAGTTGGCAACCCCAATATACAACTAAGTAGAGATGGCCCAGCGACCAGTACCTCGATAATGAATAAGCCAATCCACTGAAGAACATCTGAGATACCAAGATGTAGGTGGCTGATCCGAGCCCCCAGATTACCTGGTTATCATCCTACAATAGCTGCCCAGTTTCCTGTACGTAGACAGCCATTTGACCAAACTCTTATCAGTCTGCCACCTTCCATGGATACCGTCATGCACCTACTCGCCCCGATACATCTAGCCGAACCGCCATCTCCATCCGTACCAATCAATATGCGACAGAATGAAATTTACTTCCAACCTGGCAGCCTTATGTGCTGTGGGCAAAACCCACTGGCATCCCCCGCTTAGCGGCATTTTCCTCACACCCAACGAAGCCCTTACTACACAACAGTGTCCCGTTTATGTCGACCTTTTTTTTCTACCCGACCTAGCCCCCTCCTGCCCTGCCTCCCTTACACACGTCCCGCTTTGCTCACCCTATGTACTTCAAAGCGGGTTGGAAAACATGGCCACGAAGGAAACTTCTCCTGAGGCTGAATGTACCGACCATGGATTACATTACCGTGCGCAAAAACTAAACCGTCAACCCGATGTCATGCTCAATTTGCCTGACGGACAATCTACCGTCCACCCCAAATCGCTGCATTCTTGAGCGACGCTCCCAAACTCAAATGATGCAACACTCTCCAATTTAAGGGAGGCCAAAAATGGGAAGCATAAAAATAATAAAAAATATTTGTTAGCAAAAATGATGATTCTCGTCAAGACTGGCAACCTATGAGGAATCGAGCTTCACTAACCATCATATTAGTCACTGGCAAAGTCTATCCCAGAAAGTGTTTGCTGTCTTTATTAAATGCTCGTTCCATGCTAATAAAAATTCACTATATCCGACTTCCCACACTTTCTTCAAACTTTGATTTCATGCGTATCACCGAGACGTGGCCCAATAACCACACTCATGGCAACCCCATAGTAATTCCCGGCTATAAACCTTTCGGGAAAAGCCGTGAAGCGCAGCGTGGAGGTGAATGCTTTGTCTCTGCCAGAGATTTCATAGCAACCATATTGTGTTAGGATTCCAAGCTGAACACCGCCCAGGATGCTGTTTGGATTACAGCCGAAATTGGAAACGAAGGCCTTTTGATTAAATGCGTCTACCGCCCCCTAGTTTTCGTCAAAATGATTCTTGATGATAACCAAACAGATGAATACTGCTTTGGGCCGACCAAGTCCCGAGATGATCGCTAGCGACTTCAGTGCACCCAGCATATGCTAGTCCACGCCTTCTGCCACAAATTACTTTCTCCATTTCCTTGAAAGTATTCATTAAGGTGGTTGGACCCAACACTTGATATTTACGATAGGCTTAATACACGTTCAAACGTCTACTAAAGCTAGTTTGCCCGGAGGTTCTCATCTGCCTGTTAGCTGCTCATTCATATATTTCTCCTCCTAAATGGATACCACCCATCAAACCCAAGGCCATACCTCAGTAGGGATAGGGATCATTTACCTAATCTAGTCCGAAACTGAAATTAGGTCTCTTCTTTTGTACCACAAGAAATGCAAGTGGCCACTGACAAGTTATATTATAAACTGCACAAGTGCCTTTAGGAAATTACTCCGTTCCGCACTTTGCGTATGCCCAGTGAAAGAACCTATTGCGACCGAATAGACATTAAGCTCACTAAACTCCAGCGGGACTTTGATAGAACCAGAGATTTTTTGTTGTTTCTGCAAATAAGTCCTCTGACGAAAACGCTAGAAGCGGTATTGGACTGCTGAAACGAATGGTGGATACCTTTCAGTGAACAATAAAAACCACAGCTAACATGGAGTTACTAAACAGTTAAAACAAAAGGAGTGCTGCCTAGCTTGCGAAGCGAAATAGCACTTGAGAGACTACCCGAGCCATGTTGGTAAGATTGATTGCTAACGGCAAGAGTCTTCTCCACTTTCTCTGCATTAAACTAGATGGAAGAAATATTTTAGCCACCTAGTCTGGAGAAGGTGAGCAGATGGAGTTGCGGTTGGTACTGGGCATGGCGGCGAAGTACGAGCTGAAAGCTACGGCAATTTACTTGGGACCATCGAGCGGCTGGCTGTTATTTGTTATGTACATAGAGATACTTGATTTATCGCGACAAGTTCGGCATTATACAAGTCGGGCCATTTGCGAGAAAGGATTCTTCTACTGAATAACGGTTTTTACTGCGTAGATTTTTTGTCCTCGGGTGCAAATTGCAGGTCATGCTGCGATAGATTTATCCTCAGCAGTATGGAGAAGGCAAGGTTTGCTTGCAGCTATGCTGCAATTGAAGAATATTCTTTTCATATCTACCGATTTTGCTCATACACACTGACTAGGGTTAAAAGCTGCGAGCAGTGAGATTTTGGATAATCCAATGCCGACAAGCATTTTTGCGCATAAAATGTTAGCAGTTTCTCGAGAGTTGGATCGGAGGAAGTAATCAAACC
Source organism: Fasciolopsis buskii (assembly GCA_008360955.1). Lineage (NCBI taxonomy): Eukaryota > Metazoa > Platyhelminthes > Trematoda > Plagiorchiida > Fasciolidae > Fasciolopsis > Fasciolopsis buskii. The sequence continues at coordinate 299,826 of LUCM01005136.1, read as the reverse complement.
AGACAGGCATCCGGAGAACACGAGGTAGAGGATACCACTTTCTCCTAGGAGGTTTTACATTTTGTGTCCATCCTCCTACGTTGGTTGCACACCGCGGCGCTTAGTGAAAAATTCTGTATTTCGTCAAAGACGATCCACTGATTAGGATGATCTCACAGAAGTGTGGGATCTGGGGGCAGCTTGCTATGACCATCGGTTGGTAGGTTTTGATATCATTGAGCTGCTTTGCAGAGACGACTATACCGTGAGAAGCGCAGGTAACATGTTGATCAAAGCGGCAATAATAAGTAAAAGGTCGAAAAAGAAGAAGCTATGGTGACCAAGGATCGATGAGTTATCGTTGGACCCATTGTGAGCTTAAGGCCTAAGCGGAGGTGAGTTGTCTCTGGTAATTTGTGGCAGTGTCGAAGGCTTGTGATTCTATATTACAGTATGGTTGACTGCGTTGGTACAGTTATTTCACTATGGCAGCCACGGAGATAAGTGACCCAAAAGCCCAAGTTGGGATCTAGAAAAACTGGACCCAAGGGGGTTGATTACCGCATTACTGGAAGAATCATTGATCTAGCTAGAGCTGTAGGTGCGAGTACAATATTTATAGGGACCGGGCCGTTAAAAGGAAGAGCTCAGGAAAATTTTGTTGTCGAAATTTTGAGAAATACCAAATCTAACTGGAGTGAAATTCGCCTTCACCTTCGCAAGTTTGACTTCTTTGTCACTGACGAAAACGTCAAAATACTTCTTGACGGATCCATGCTGTCATCGCATTCCGTGATTTTAAACACCTTCAGCTTGTGGGCTCCTCGACCCTCATGTCATTTTGTCCTCTTTACTGGCTTGGCAGGTCTGAGCAGGTCGTTCTTGGTAGCCCCAATTGTTCAACTACCCATAAAACCGCTACCGCAGCTCAGTTCCAGTTATCATCTTTTACGGAATAGATGCACTGTGTTGCAGGTATGTTGTCGCGATCAAATAGAAACCATAACCCAAAGCTGGCACCCAAGTCAGACCACTTTCCCATTGAGTCTCATCTACAGTACCTGGAGTAGACACGCTGTTCCGTCCTCGTAATGGCGATTCGAAATCTGCTATCCTATCATGCCTGCTGGAAGCCTGTTAGCTAGAACTGGCGCTGTAGTTCTGGCCCGGTCATCCGAAACCACGCGGATTATCGCATTGGATATCTTAACTTGCATCTTTGCAACTGGGTAAAACCGCCATTGCTACTGCCTCCGGAACGGCTTGCGCACCTCATTTTACCCAACCGTACTGCTGAGATCAAAAGCTGCACTATCAAAAGTGACAGCACATAAGACATTCTTGGCTAGTGTATTTAAGGAGTGTTCTTACACAAAATTTCTCTTGTCTGACGCACCTCCCAGTACAGCTTACCGCCATCCGCATGTGAATACAATCATTAATCTTGGGAGTTCCATATCCGAAGCTTCACAAAATTTCTCCAGACAGTTTGAGGCAATCTTGACTGTCTTCCTCCGCCCTCAGCATTCTTTTGCCATTTGTTGTCAGTTGCTTGTCTTACCCGTTTTGCCTAACGTTCCGCCTGGTTTTCACCACTTTTATCTAATTACCGCACTACCATTCCCTGTCATCACTTCGGCTCAACGTTTCCACCCATTACGTAGCACTCCTGACGTTTGGGGACTACGGCCATATCTCGACATCCGCCGTTGAGCTCTAGACATACGTTGGGCCAGCGAGGAGCAAATTTGATGCACTTCAACACGAAATGACTTGTAGTCCGCTGCCTGCAAACAGTCCCCGGAAACTGTTTTTAGTCTTTAAAAATCAGTTTCTCATTTTTGCTACTTACTGGTATACTTGTACTTTCCCTATTGCTTTGATGCATCTCATTGCGCTTTCCCGTCAGCCTCTGCAATAACTCACTGTTGCCGCTACTCACTTATCCCTTTCGATTTCTATTATTTGCATTTCCTGTGCATCATCCTTGTAAGATTTGATCTTGCGCAAATCGAGAAATATATATTATTATTTTTATTAATAAGTTGGGTCATATGTTTTCCTTTATTGGTCTTACAAGATGCAGACAAATTTCTATTAATCCGCAAATTAAGTAGGGCAGACTTAATGGAGCATCGAGTGAACATGCAGCAGATCAACCCCACTGGAGTTGGGTTTAACATACGATTTTTCTTTCAGTATATGCGACGCCTAAAAGCCCATCAGTCACTCCGCTAAAATTTGGGGACACACCGTATAGTCCCATAGCTTCTTCCCTCACTGCGACGGAGGCTTTCAGTTCACATTTGCTTAGTCTCCTCCGTCGCAACCCGATAACCTTCCATCCCCATTATTGTGCTACATTCGTGGAAACCGCACCGAGTCATACTGTTGTTCCCCGAGTAGAGTTTCGCGGTGATTCCAAAGTCTAAAAGTTTCCTGCTCATTAGACCCTGATTCGATAAATCTCCTTTTATTAAAACAGTCGGTGGGTACGACGGCAACTGCTTACACTTCCCCCTCTAAGTTACGTGCCGATAGCGGGGTGTTCGCAAACACCCGAAGATCGCATCTACTAAACACAAATTTGTAGACGGTAGCCAGCATCTCCCCTCAAGATATCGGCATATAAGTTCAAACAGTGTCCAAAGCGAAACAACTGAACGCATTTCGAAAGACACTTAGCGCCAACATGCGTTTAAAAAATGTTAGGTCGATCACAAAATGGTTCACTTTCTAACTAACCACATCTCCAATATGCCAACTGTTATGGAAGGCCTACCGAAGACGCACGAAGATGTGCAGATTTTATGTGTCTCTTTATGGACTTCACCGGGACCATACACTTTTCAATTTAGCTTAGATGCTAGAAATCCTGAGCAGCTTCTTAGCCTGCCCAGTCCTTACAGCAGATGTAGGGCTTGCATCCTCAAAACCGTCGTCGGTCTCCCCGGCAGTACCACTATGTTGGGTGCTTTCCCCCACTGTTTGGCATGTATTGTTGACCCTCAGATCCTACCGGGGGCCAACGGTACGTAAACGGACGCTAAACTCTCGGAAGCCTCAGTCCAGAACCTTTCTTTGGACCGAATTAAACGACGAAAAATGGTGGTCTTAAAATTGGAGTCTTCCAATTAACAACGAAAAATGTGTCCACATTGCCTTGGCAAGGCAGGTCAACGCGGACTCCTCATCAAGGGGGTTGCTACACTTTCCACGGCCGGTCCTCACGAAGCGTCAAGTTTCTTGCTAGACAGTGACCCATTTCCCCAGCTTGTCAGAACGTCGATGTTCCGGTTTGTGAATTTGACCCACAGGTCACTCACGTGTGCTTCTGTGGACAACTCCAAGATCTTCGGAAACATCATTCACTCTCATCTAGATGGGGGATCGTAGTCACCGTCATCGTCAGTTATATGGAATCGTCAGGAAGCGTTCGCGGGCTTCAAAAAATCTTTAAGGGGTTAATTCACTTGCGACACTCCTCCCGTCTCTTGAAACGCAGCCTCTAGCACCCTGACAGGGAATGCATTTGAGGTGATCTTTTCTTGATCTCCCGCCTTTCATGTTAGTTCAATCAGAGGAGTGATTTTTCATCTATTCCCTCTCATGACTAAGGGAATACTCTAGAACGGCTTTCAAACTAAGACAAAGGGCACGCCTGAACGCCATTTTCTTTGCCGGTAGATGGGTAGACATTTGCAGTGTGCTCCCTGGAAATATCTTAGCCTCAGTCTTTAAGGAAAGTTGAGTATGCACATAGTGCTATCCGAAGAACTCACCCCAAGCTTGGGGCAGCCAGGACAGAACTGTCAGACACCCGCTAAGTAGCGCATGAATGACTACCTAGCTGGGTGCTGCCACCATTGTGATCCTGTCTGCTTCCCAGAGTAAAGGCCAGCACTCCTCCTCCAAGTTTCTGTCAGTACAGGTCTGGGCCTTGACATCCTCACTCAAAGGAAGCTTTACACGGCTAGGACAGGGAGTCATATTAGCCCTAAACTTAAACACCTTTTCAAGCCTTTGAAGACAAGAGTGGCCAGATAGAAGGATTTGCATGAGATACAGGAGCTGCGCTTAAGAAAACCATGTTGGAATTCACCAATTAAGTAAGTGGTCTTGAGAAAGTCAATTAGCTGGTCTTTGACGACGAATCTGGCCAGGATGTGTGTTTGGTATTTTGGACGGTAATTTGTCGATCGCACGATGGTGCACTTTTGTGGAGAGGAACAATGGTGGAGACTTCGCATTGAACGAGAAATACCTCAGTTAAAATGGACGTAGTAAACAGGACTAACAATAGAATTGCTATGTCCGGTTTGCCGAGGCGGAATAGGGAAGGGAAAGCAATGTCTGAATCAGATAGGTAAAGTAATTTGACAACGGCGTGAGCCTTCTTTATCTCCTCTTCAATAAACTAGATGGACGAAGGTGTTTTACCTGTTAGACAAGGGAATGTGGGTAAATTGGTGGCGATGTCGGTTTTGTCGTCGGATGCAAATGGTGAGTTGAAAACCTCGGCAATTTTCTTTCGGATAGTCGGGCTGCTGGCTATTGTGTATGATGCACATGGGGGTATTTGATTTGTTGCGAATAATGCGCACCACAGAATTCTGCCTAAATGTGGGTCCAAATTAGATTAACAAAGAATACCACCTTCCACACTGCTCTTTGGGTCGAAGTTCTTCACAATTGTTTACTCCAGCATGTGGAATAGATTACTAGACCAGGCTCGGTCCTGCCAGAGCCTAACACAAGTCAAGATTTTGTTGTGCAAATTTCTCAACGTATCCCCATCCTGCAGCTTAAATGGGACCAATAATAGTTTAGACCAAGCTTTTGAGGACCGCCTAGACTTTTAGCTGAACTAATATTGGGTGCTAAAATCTGTGCCTTCTTATACCGTTTTCATTCCTAACACCAATGACACCAACGACTTAGCCGTTGCATCATCCGCGCGGCTCCATTAAGAATCAGAACTGGACTAAGCTATGCCGTAGTCCAGCGTTTTCTTGTATCCTCAACACATCAATCTACATAACTCTCCATTGACGGTCTTGTTGTCCGTATTAGGTCAACAGACTAGAGCATGCTGACCTCGACAACCGGCAAATGATCCGATTAGTACTCCGGAGTAGCTACCAACTGTTTGCAGCCAAAGCACTTTGCGTCATAATGGCAAACTGACCCCAGTACATTCCTGGTCACGTTATCACAAGTTATTTGTTACCCAGTGCACCAGTTAGATGTGTCACCACTAAACCCTCCGACATTTGGCCTAAGGTCAACTCACCCCAACTTCCCACCCTCTGTCCTCAGTCCTAACCTCTACCTTGCTTTTTTAACTTCCTGGCCCAATTTTTCATTCATGCGATCAACTTTGGATCGGATGATGTCCATATTGCTCTACCGTTTATTAATCAACGCAACCCAAAGCTAGCATCCTTATTCATGTATATTACCCGTATCTCTTGGGGACTCGGGCCTAAGAAATTGGTTTAGAACTTTGGCATTTGCCACAGTAAAGTCTCCAAAAATTGAGACTCTACCAATGAGAGTAAATAACATTAAGGTCTACGAGAGTAAAAGAACGCTGGATTCTATGGCAGCTATAACTGCAATAAACCCTCCTTATATTGGTCTTCATGCCTCTTGTTCCTTTCTCCACAGATTTCTTTGCCATTTGTTTACGCCGACAACAAAGGATTCTGTCTTTATGCTGGTTATTACCTGAACTGGCTTCTTTCTACGCAGACATTTCATCAGAGAACAGTCGAGGTGCTCTTTACACTTTCTACCTTCTCATTTTGATCCCCGGTAACCTGATAACGCGAATCAGGCACTTTTCCTCCTAAAGTACCCAGCTTAGTTTCACATATAAAAACAAATCTGTCCACGTCACACAGACGAGCTGATTTGCTTAAGCGACACATATTAGCACACACATTGGCAAGTTTCTAGCAGCACTCGTTATTGAAAGCAAAACACGGCATTGTTGATGACGGAGCCATACGTATAGGTCTGTGTTTTACGGCACAAGCCACCATTCTCCGTGTGCTTGCTCGTTCCCACTTTGGTTTTCCCTATTCCTTACATGCGAAAACCGGTATGACTGCGACGGGTTTGCTTCAGCATCTGCAAAAGTGGGGAAACAGACCGCCGCCAGCAGTTGCGAAAAAAACAAAGCGGCAAATTAAGGTCAGGCAGAAGAACTATGGAAAGTACCTACACAAGCCCAACCATTTCTCTGTTAGGAAAAAAGAAAACGTTTCTGCTGGACCCACTTGAGCCCAACGACAGAAACATATTTGGAATACGAAGGAATGGGCCACCTTCTGCAATGTATACGTATGCCACCAGCCCAGACCTGACCCTTTGAAACAGGAAACCCCACACCGCCCATTTTTGGTAGTTGAGCATCTGGCTGCTTTGCTGGACGGTCTGGGGAAGTAGCGCATCGGACCATCAACTTATGCTTCATCTCCCACCCATCTGTTTTTCGGCAAACCTCTATCTTCCAAACCGCGGACCTGGTACGTATGCTGACATCTAGATCAACTGCCATCGTTGTTCTTTCTTACTTATTCATGCACGCTTAGTGAGGTTACTATATTATAGAATTTTCTATCGTCCTGTTCAAACACAAATCACTGATCCATTTATTCCCTTGCTTCTCCCTCTCCTCCTCTCCGTGACCTCTGGTGACAAATGCTGTCCTGGCATCCGACCGACGTTGCCAACCGCGACCCATTCGATTGTGCTCTTTCCTGGAAATTGGAGGTAGTAAAAATCGGCGACAGATCACTTGCTCAGTTATAACTGATGCCCTGTAGCGTGTACATCATGCCCGTAGACCAAAGGAGTTTCACAAACAGAGCAAACAGTGACTTCACTCTCCAACCCTTGCGCTAGCCGTCCTACCAGAACACTTTAATCTGCGTCTGCGAAGATGTCAAAAGATGAATGAGCAGCACGCTACGAATGAAGACCATGCAGCATAGGACTGAAGGAGCCATATACTCTATAACGAGTAAGCAAGCGTTAGGTCCGTTACGAACGTCCCGTCACCAGACCCTCAATCCTGCGTATTTCAAGACAGTCGTCTGGACCTTGTATTCTTCTTAAGAAACTGATTATTATCGCTGTTTCCATTTTTGTTTAATCGTCCTAACACCAGCTGGAACGGATTCCAGACTGCCCTCTCTCCGACTTTATTCCAGGCCCGTCAACAACCACGGATGCAACGCAAACTCTCACCAAAAGCTCAACTCCGTCCTATGCTGCGATTGCCTATCTCTGTTGGAAGCTGCTGTCCGGATCTGACGCTCCAGCACCGGGACGCGTAAAACTAATGCAAACCGAGCCACGCCAGTGACTGCCACGGGGACCTCATCTCAGATGTACCAGTAGGGCTGGTCAAAACACTATTAGTAACACCACGGAAATGCTGCGCAATCTCCCAGCCCCCAGACCCCTACCGCCCCCGAACATCATAATTGCCGATATTCAGCAAGGACAGTACAACGGTCATTTATGGCAAGTGTATGTAAGGACTGTTTTTACTTCTTGCTCATGCTCGTTTTCTTCCCGCCACATACCCGACATGGCCCAGATCTAGATTAGATCTGGTAGAAGTTCAGAAAGTTTCGGCAGTAGCCCGATAAATTTCGCGGACGTTCTCCACTGCACGTAGGAAAATTTCGGAAATGTTACCAATAAATTTCTGATGCCAGAAAGGTCAGTGAAAATGAGACACACCTTATAGTATCTTTTGTTTCTTTTTTCTCCATTTCCGGTAAACAATCTCTTAAATGATCGGACCTTGAATTGTGCACCACCATGACCTTTGATACGCAGTGGTAAGTTCCGCTCAGACGGCTAAGATGCCGGAAACCAAAGCTATGAACCTTCATGGGACTAACAAAACCATAGCGGGAGATCGAAAATGGGTTGCGAAAAACGGTTACGTGAAAATGCAACTGAAAAATACGTTAGGTGGAATTTTCTTCAGGGGAATTTTAATTTTACTTTTCAGCGGTCTTTAAACAAACAGGAGGAAATGAGATAAAATGCATGTATTTGTAGCTCGATGTTATTTAAAGTGAAATGAAGTCTATAAGATATAGAGATTCATTGACAGTTACGGTCACCAAACGATAAAGCAAACTGTGGGCATTCTGGCGCTTACCTTGTTATCCGCACCCGTAACCAGTATCACGAACTTCGGCGAGCCAATATTCAAAAGCCCGCTCGATGTTTATGGCCGACTCCCCGTGGAAAGCTGATAGAGACAGTGCAATTTTGGCGAATTAACCTTGCCTATCACCGCTTATAAAACCGTGGTTGAACGCAAATGTTTGCCTGGATGAACTCATCCACTAACATCTTATCTACAGGACCTCAAATGCCAGCGAGGAGAGCACTCATCGGACGGATATACTTACTTCGCTGCAGACGCAGCGTTTAAGGGCATTATCCTACATATAGAACGCATTAAAACTGTGGTGCTTACTATCACATTGTAATTGTTCACGTTGGTGAGGTCGTTTTTTATGCGCATGAACGCTCTCTCGGGGCTTGCGCGCATGGGTTGGTATAGTGCTGTCGAGTTACCCGAACGATGATAAACGTCGAGCCTCATACTCATAGCCTCGACGGTAACGCACAACTCGTTGAGAGATGACAGCATTAGTAAGAACTAATCTATTCACACACAGGCTTCATGGAAAACGACTCACTTCTGCATATGGCTGCTTTGGAGTTCACGGTAAGCCTTACAGAGTACCAGACGGTGGCCAGGACAGTGATAAAGTTACATTAATTGAAGCTTACCCTGATGAAGCTGCTGTAGCCTCCGGACCATCAGCGTGATTTTTGAAGTTACTAGAGTAAATGGGAAGATGAGCACATCTTTCGTAAAAACACCTCACTCTCAACTAGGGGACACCACACTGATGGCCAGCACACGTCCAAGTGGCTTCGATGATGGAATTGGGGACTCTGGATGGCACCAGTGGGAGACCTGGGGTTCCCCGGAATGTTTCTTTGATGAATTTTGCAAGAGAAACCATATTCAATAGATTTTACAAACTAGTAATTACTTCTTTCGTGTTTAACATTGACGTGAAAATCTGTTTGTTTGCGAAGTTTCACCGGATGAGCAGTCGGATTCATCAAGGGACCTCCCTTCAAACGTGAATGAATCATGAAGGTTACCTAAAACGATTTGCTCATAAGGTAGGATATGCCACTCTGGTAAACTCTCAAGAATTCAAATATCGGTGAGGACTTCAGCGCCTGCTTCTTTTAGACAACAATCGCTGATAGTTTGCAAATGTTGTATGCAGCCAACCGACTGGTTTGCTGTCCACCAACCAACTGCTGTGGACTTCCGCCACGGGGGTTTCTATGGGAGAAGCTACCACTGTGTGCACCTAAGACAATTGGTTGCCAACCATTAGCCGATAGTTCATATCGGCAAGTCAAATGCGCGCTATAAGAGGTAACTCTTCCTTTAGGAAAGTGTGGAAGAACGAAATAACCAGCGATCTAATTTGTGGTATATAATAAAAAACATTTGTCGTCTTATATCTTTGAGGGAAGCGGTGATCAGGTCTCCGTTCGTGGAATGAATGAGGAAGACAAAAATGTCGCAAAGATTGCGGAAAAATTGGAAGCTTATTCCATGGTTGATCATTTTAATTATGGACGCTGGCCCGCCATGAAAAAGTAAGTTTATGGGAAGTGCGTTAGATGTTTTCATTTAAGCAATCGCTAACATCCAACTGCCAAACGATCTCACGATTGGAGACAGCAGTCATCACCGGGGAAGAGAATGCCTCTCTGACCCGTGCCAGAAGCCGCCACAGCTGCAGGTTCGATGGCCAGAAAATGGTTTTTCCGTCACAAGTCAATGGTAGTTTCACTTAACTCGGAAGATTGTTCACAGACAGCTGTCGTCTTTTAACAATTTTTTCAGTTCCGAAGTGCCCATATGTGCTTTTCCTCATGGGAACTAACAGACTTGTGGTTGGCATTCGGAACTACGTTCTCACGGTACCGCATGCGCTTCATAGATGGGTACTTACAGCTTGCAAAATCCTTTGTCTTTATGCACCCACTGAGCAGGAGCACGCAGAGGCCTTCAAGAGAGAATCCGGATTTATCTGAAAATGATGTACACAGACGGTAGAAAGCCAGGACCACTAAGTGCCATCCACAACTACTTAAAAACATCTGCCGCACCTTCTTGATCAGTCAGTACTTCATGCAACTGCATTTCTGAAACAAAACTTCCGGGGAAGTCTTTAATGGTAACTGAAACTTAGCAGCGAATCGAGTCATTGAAAGGACAGAACTGCTGGTTCACTCCTGCATTGAAAACGATGACAAAATTTGTGAATGCGATTCCATTCTATGAGACACATTCCGGACGTTTTCCGAGCCACTGAAAGTCAGGGCATACGATGGTGAGCTGCAAGTTATAACTCATTTGCTAAAGTTATGTAGATGTGGGCAATGAACCCTGTGCCCCCTGGTGTGGTCCGCCCGCACAGAGCACGCAGCATAACACACAAACGCTTTTCTTATGTGATATCGCTTTTATTTATTCAGATCATACATTATGTAATAAACATCAAAAGTGTTCTGCAATACAAAATATGGGGATGTGAAAGTCCAGACAGAGTTAGCTACAAGAATACAGCCTTCCATGAAACAAATTTTCGAACTGATCTGCGCTGTCAACTTAAAATTACTTGCAACATCTTTACCCTTCCAGGGCAGGTATCCACCAAGTATTTGCGTAAGAGAAGAGCGGGCAATGTCAGGACGCGTTTGTGAAACGTAAATAATATTAAGAAACCTAAAAAGCCATCAATTACCCTGGAAGGACATGGTTTAAAGGAGGTTAAACGGCGCAGCGAACACTGCTCAACGTTGAACGATTCCGCACAGTAAGCAATGGACAGAAAAAACCGTGGCGCCCTGGAAGAGCTGACTTTAGCAAAACAAAAAGGCTTTGTTTTGTGGCGCATCTACGGCGGACATTTGACGGAAAATGCACACCTAACTACTCACCGGATGGTTTCCAGAAAGACTTCCATTCTTGGCAGAACAAGGCGCATCTTTCTTTGCCAAGTTGTTGCCGGATTCCCGCCCGACAGAAGACACGATCACTTCGCCATCTGATTAGTTTATGGACAGCAAGGCAAAAATGGATAAATACAAGCCTTATAAAGATACCAAGATCTCCACCGATAAAACCTCCTTCCAGCAGGACATGCTGCGGCCATATATGTTTACCAAAAATTCTTAGGTCGGCAAGATTTCGAATGTCTCGGACGCTGCTTCCGAAACAGTAAGCTCCCGGTAGGCGCTGCTCTCGACCAGCTAAATCCGGAACCCACCTCGTCGGCATCAAAAAACCTGCACTGTCTTTGCAATAGACCCCTCCGAATCGCGTGTCTTACTACCCCGTGATCAGTGAGCAGTGCCGGGATCCCTTAGCAGAAGGCAAGTGCTCAAAAGACCTCAAAGTCTACACTTTCAAGCAGTCCGCGCAAACGACTTCCATGCTCACGTATCTTGAGTTGCTGCCCAACACCTCCGTTCCATATGAAAATTCGCTGAAGAAGAAATCCACTGATCTTAGTGACACCCTTCCTCACGTATGTTTACTAAGAAACCAGTAAATTGTTTCATCTCCGTTGGTCGCATCCATTACTGATAATCCTCGATGAAGTGTACTTCGTTTTGTCCGTCCTAACACCGTAAAAATGTGCTTATTTGAATTTACCAGCTTCACTACACCATGTTAGCAGTGCAGAAGTTTTAACCATGCAAGAGATTGCTTTCTTCCCAGCACCTGGACGCGTAAATAACTCCAGACGCCTGGCACACACCGCATATTAGATGCACTTTCAAGCACCCCTTGCTCCTCCTTTGAAGCAACGGAGCGGCCCGTGGAATGCACTCAGTCAAATCCCTGAGAAACGCTTTCTAATCGCCTATCCAGTGGTCCACACAACCCCATATATCAGTAACCAACCTACTAATCGGGCAAGCCATATACCACGGCCGTCTGGCATCCCCGGCAAATCGAATCGGAGTTATCCATCTCGGCAGGAGTTTTGCCAAGTTGAATGACCCTAAAACACATGGCTGCCAACCATCCGTCAGTTACACTAACCCCGGAGAGATTTGCCTAACTTGTCGGTGCTTCCGCCTCCGTTGCTATCCAGGTGCTAATTTCTAACACCTATAAAATCCCCCCCACCCTTTGGATCCGCAACTTTTAGCCCCTAACTTGAGCGATATATGAGACCGCCTTATTTAGATGCATTATCGAGAACCCATAAGCTTTTATCTCAGCCCTATGCTACCACCCGTTTTCTCGTGTTTTATCCAAACAACTTCGCAGGAGTTAGCGGTCTCCCAGCATGTTACCTTGGCAAATCCTAGATACCTCTGATGCAGAACCCATCACCAGTCTTCTTTTTCGAACCCATTAGTCTAGCGCAAACCCCATCAGTCCTAACTAATAAACACCGTACTCCTCCCTCCTACAAATTCCGACAATAACTTTCAGTCCAGAAGAGATGAGCACATAACGGATAACATAAATGTTTCTTCGGGATTATCCAAAGCCCCGCAGTCGCCTTGATTGCCCAATTCGCAATAACAATGTCACCAATCGGCCACACTAAAGCGCCCCAACTCCACTGATACCATGCTCTTAGGAGCTGAATCGTCTGAAACCACGTTCGTTAAATCCGAAGCTTCTTCTATCCCTTTCTGTTTTGGTCCCCGGATCATCCAATTTGATACCAACAATAATGCATATTTCTCGATTTCCAAAAGGCATGCGCAAGGCCAGGTTAGATTTTTGCAAGGATGGTCCAAAGGAATTGCGAATAAAATAAATCGAAGGAAAAGGAATTGAGAGAAACACTGAGCAATTTGAAAGGCTTGTTAGTTTGTGCGTATTCCTGGACATACGAAAATCTTACACAAGTCAAGATCAAAATCGTACAAAGAAGGCACAGTGCAGACACTGGAAACAGAAACCAAACATACAATGGAATTTGTTTTCGCTCACAAGATCGTAACAGACGATGTGATTTGCTGAGCACGAGGTTTCGAGTTTTAAGTCAGAGCTAGATAATGGCTCCCAAAGATTTTTCCGTGGCTGATCACCGGTCCTGCACTGCGAGTAATACTATGTTTGAATGCATCAAAGGTGCGTATTGCGGGTGCAAAATATGGCTGGCGGGCAATGGCTGTCGCCGCCTGTTGACCGGAACCCTCGAAAGTGAAGAGAGTTATACGGTGGAGATGAGAATCAATATGGATGTGCCAACGGAATGGAGATGAGTCAAAACCAGACTGGATATCATAGGAGGCAGTATAAAACTCAACAATTCTGAAAGCACAGTCCGTTAAGCAACGAAAGCGGCGACAATGGACGGGAATTGTGCGATCGTAATACTAATATATGAAGGTTGTTTCGAGCAATTTTGAGTTCATAAATTTTGGCTTGGCACAGAGATGAAGGTGGAGCTGAAAACGAAGAAGGAGAACCGGAATCAAACGAGATAATGTCTGGTAGACTGGCGTGAAGAACTGTTACCAGGAGCATGGGTTTATTGCCAAACTCCACAAACCAGAATAGAATTTGATGAAAAACGACGGCCTTCAGCAGTTTTCAGATGTCAATATGCATTGTGAACGTCAATTTATACCAGATGCCAATAAAATGCTGTCCATTTGTGAGTCCGTTTTGTATCGATTTGGCAGAAGAATTTTGTAAAGGAGCAAGAGGAAGCCAGTACAAAGTGGTGCACGTCAGCTTATGAGCTACAGTGTAGCTTACCACAACAGTGCCAATGGATGGGGCTGACCGAGCGCTGGCCACGCAACCTGAAATACACCGTTTGGGGTGAACGCAGGAGCTGTAATCCGCCAGCTTATTTGCACCCGCACACCGCTGCAGCCGAGCTGCCCGCCCGATGTGCGCCGGCCAAAGTGGTGGATATGACCGCGCCCCGCACTATTGTGGTAACGCCGGCGTATTCGTGGTGTGGTGGAAAGAATTTGAGCATGTTATGGTAAGGGATATTGTCTTTCCAGTATCGGATAATCGCCAGAGCATGGGGTAAGTGTTTCCATCCAAGCAGGACTATAAGGCTTGGAAGAGAGAGAAAAGACGGACGGCAGTCTGGCCTAGCTGCCAGCTGCAGATTAAGGGGCGATCACTCTTACGAGCAGCTCATAGAAGGAAGTTGCTATAGCGTATAATGCAATTCAAAATATGTGGATGGTGGCTGAGCAATCCGGATTTCCATTTTATATATTTTTTGAATAAATGGGATGGTCAATCTCATTGTGGTTATTCTACGCTGTGAGCAAATGGAACGAATCGGTATTTTGTAGGAAGGGCAAGGAACAAGTGCTGCGGATCTAAATGATGATGGAGCGACAAAGATAAATGCATTGGGGATTGTCTAAATTTAGTGTGAAAATTATGGATTTTATTCCACTCTAGTAGGCCGTGCCTTTCGAATATAAGAAATGGCCGGGTTCTGCTGGTGGGAGAGATGAAAACGGTCACTGCGGGACGAGAAAATACCACATAGGACTCTATGTTCATGGTGATGGCATGAAGTCTGAATTGTCTAAAATGGACAGAGATATTGATGCGGAGTGATAAAGGATGAATCCAAGATGTTGACTCTCCGGAATCTTAGTGTACCTTTTGAGTATATGAATTCTACAGAAGCCATGAACTTAAAAATGCGGTAAATTTTATCTGCTTTTCCTAAACATCTGCTTTTTGACTCGAAAAATACAGAAGGTAAGATTGCTGGCAGCCAACAACTCGTGCGATATTATCCTGACAATAGAAACCCAAATTGATGACTGCATTTCAACTTCCTGTTTTTTGACTGGCACTCCCAAAAATCCGTTAAGACAAATCCTAGAACAGATGGTTTTCTGGCCTATGTAAAGCAGTTGCACTTGGCTTCTATCCTCCATATTTTCCTGGTTCATTTGATCTGCGGCATTCTTTGGCCTGAAAATAAAATAACCGGGCTTTCGGTCCACATAGAATTCACGTGCTGATCCCAAACTCTACACATTCTTCTCCCGCAAGCACTTCTGCATCTCCCTGGTCCCCCTTCTAGTCTTAAGATAATTGCAAGTGGCTTCAATGGCCCCACGGATTGGTGGTCTTTCTTATCGGTCCCATCAACTTCAGCTTACTTTTTATTTGAGAGGCACTTTTAAGGATGGACTCAGCGTGTGATGGCACTCACAATGGTTTGTAATATTTTAGGCTTAGCCCTTACTTTGTATTCTTAATGTTAAGGTTTCCGCACTGAAGCCCTCCCTTGGGGGTAACCATAAGACGGTACCTTCTCTTCTAGTGAAAAACCGTTTCCACCAGTATGTATCGACCATACCTTCTCCATTTCCTATATATCAACCAGCTGTTACGAAATTCTTGACGTTCTGGTAACCCTTGGTTTTTATGGGTTCTTTTGTATGCCAAACTGTTGTAAAATACAGCCACTGCTCGTCGGAGACCTTCAGCGAGGTCTTGCATCAGCAAAGCATGCTCACACGATACATTAACCGGATAAGGAGGCAAATCACCCATGAACGATGTTTTGCTTGGATAGTCTGTCAAAGCCATCATGACGAAGGTATTTCAGGACCACTTGAGCATTCATAATCAGACGCGTTCTTTATTGGGTAGCATAAGCAAAGATTTTCCGAAAGCACCTGCAAACAAAGATGAAAATCTTTGGCGGTTTCTTCCGTTTCATGATAGGCGTCTATAAATCAGACTACACGTTCCGGGTTTGTCCAGTAATAATCCCCTGTGACTGCTTCAAAAATTTCATGGAAACGTTTCAGACCGGAGATCCAATACATGGGTGCACTGGCAGCCAATGCAGCATCCACCAGATGTGGATGGCTGAGACGCATGTAGGCCGCTAGCATACCCCCGTAGCTGCCTCCAAATAATATTGCTGGTGATCGAACAGCGTTAAAATGCTGCTTCAGTCCTACCATTAAATAAGCGTAATCAGCCAACGCCCGTTCTGTCGAAAGGTACTAAATTTACGATTGTGGAAGTGAATCGATGAAAGGCTTGCTTTTGCCATAGTAACGATGCTCCGCGAATATGACAAGTGCGTGCGTTGAGGCGGCCAAATCAAACATGAAGCCAGTGTTGTTTCAAAATGACTCGATTGGGCCTTCGTTGCCGCAGCAGAAAATACACGACCGCTTCCATTCAAACGGAGATCCTCACAGAAGAACCGTAATTTGAATTTCATATCAGCAGGACCAAAGGAAGAATGATCAACAGACTGAATGGAATATTCTTCCTTGGTTGGCCATGGGATCAAATCACTGTCCACATGGCAAATCATGGTTGCTGCAATTAGTGTCATATAAACCGCGTTTCCAGGTGCCTTTGCCATGTCGTGCATACCAAACCCTTGCAATAATATACAGGGCAGAGAACCGTAAAGGTTACATTTATTCGTCTATCCGCCCACAACACCCAAGAAAGCAAGCCCAATATGCTTGGCAAGCTTTTCCAGCCAAACGCTTGCTATAAGTACCTCTATTGTATTAGGACTAAGGTTCAAAAGCCAACAAATGCAAGCATATGGATCGCCTAACCCAGTTTGCAATATTCCCCACCATTTCAAGTATCTATCGCACCCCGACTCTTCAATCATTTGGAATAACCCCATTCTCCCCTCCTTTTGCATAAAGACTCACGCAGACACCGCGGAGGTGTTCGACACATAATTCTCTTCTACGTTCACCGTTGACAATCAGCCACACTCGGAAATTCGTCCCACCTGCCATTTCATTCGACGTTGTTGGCACCAGGAAAGTGCTAAAAAATGCCAAGCCAGCCAGTAGGCCTGGACCTGGTGGTATCCCGCCAGTCCTAATTCGTGTTGCCTGTTCAGACTCACCTTTCCCATTTTCAGCTAAATTGTCGATCTCCATGCCCTGTGCCGCATTCCCGTCATAATAAAAGACCTCCATTATTGTTCGACACCAGAAAAGGGCTCTTTCTCTTGACCCTGAAAATTTTACTTTAATTTCGACATTCCAGTTTTGTTTAGACTTGTAGGAAGAATTGCTAAACAAGGAGTGGTAAGCTTTTATGCCACTGAAAATCTCAGAAACCGCTAGAAACAGCGCAAACCTAGTCGCCCAAGATGTTGATATCCACCAGTCGATGCATATGATTATTTAAAAATTTCAAAGGTCTTTGATCTTGTTTCATACTCCTAACTCTTGGCCAAGATTGGGGAGTGGAAAATAGAAAACCCACTCTTATATTGGTTGTCATCGCAAGTTTCTGCTGTATTCCAAGCCGTCAAAATCAGCGGTTGTTTGCCCCTTTCCTGCTCGACAACCACTTGGGTTATTTTGAGATGGTATCTTTAGCCTTCTTGTCCCTGTTATATGTTTTGATATCTTTAGAGTTGTCACGGCACGCCAAACCCGTTTGCCGATGACATTAAAATACTCTTCTCTTTTAAAACTATACACCTAACTCCTCTCTCGCAGTCGCCAGTGAAAACAGCTTTTCCAAATAATTTATGAAGTTCTCTGTCGACAATTTTTCTCCAATTGCATAGATGCCGTGTTTTCATAGGTGGCATACTCATCTCTGCAACACGAAAGGTTAAGGATTATGGGTTACCCTGAAAAAGCCCATCATCGTTGCTAAAGAATCCGATTACAAGTTAATCACCCATAAATCCAACTCTAGGTTTTGTGCTGAATATTGCCCAATTATCTTCACGCACACACGAATCGAGATTGTGCAGCAGGCGTTCACTAGGACTCCCCCCGGTCCCTGCTCTAGACTAAACTGCAAGGCCAGATGCAAGCTCCTTGGCACTGAACAACTATGGGCTCGTCAAGTCAAATAAACCTCGCATTTCTCTTAATTTTTTATCTTACCAATGGTCACTCTGTCGCAATTGTCATGCATGACGCGTTAGTCCCCCATACCCGCTTTGCAGCCGATACTACTTGTTAGAATATCCATGTCTCGGCTATCCATCTGAGCAAAATTTTGCAGTAGCGTTTTCTGAAATAAAGAAGAACTTCCCCGTTTGCTGCGGTTATTCCCATATTTGGCCCAGTTTAAAGCCAAGCCGATGAAGCCACTAGATGTCTACCTCTTGTTCAACCTCACAGAATCCAACATCGCAGTAAATGAGGCCTATGAATATAGTTCACAATTCCAGTTGAAGACCGAGTGTTCACTGCAGTCACCGCCTGAGACTCTTGGAATTTGGTCTGTATGTTTTGTCTTACTTTCTGGGACCCTAACACCATTACCTTCCTAGACTTCCTCTCTTTCTTTTATTAAATGACCGTCGTTACTGACATATACTATAACCCATTTTATTACTAACAGTATGAGCTAACGTTCCGGCGCTCTCATCTAATTCCGTGATTTTATTCACGTTCATCCGTTCATCCCATTAATTTCTTTCTCATCTTAACTCTTCATTGATTCATAAGAGCCAACTAAGCCACCCTTGATAACAGTAATTTTTCAAATAGCCCGAAAACATCAACGTTTATTACAGGTTTAGATACCAAAGTCTGCGCAATCAAGGCATTATGTTGTCAGTCCTCGGTTATTTCCTTTACAGCAAATGATGGTGATTGCTAATACCATCTTCCTCGCTAAGGGTTTAGAAAAAAACGGAATCGATCAACGAGACTGATTTAATCTTTGCTGCAGCTGGCCCTTCTTCCCTGAGTTTCAGGACGCAAGCTCCAGTAACCCTCCATTTTTAGTCCTATTTTTTTCCTGCGGTGCACAGTGGGCTAGTCAAGACAGTTTTGTGCCTTTAAAGTAACCGAAAATTTTACCTAGTAACTCCAGGATAGTTGATAACATTTTGAAGCTTTCGTCGCAACGACAAACAAAACGATAACACCCCTGGTCCCAGATTGACCCCGGTCAACTTACCACATGATTCCATTAACTGTTGACCACAGCACCCGTTTTATTTCACGGAGAAGCCCCCCATGAGTTTTCTTAAGACCTCGCTACCACACATTAGCCTTAACCCTACGCTCCGCGCCATTAACCGTGAACTTTTACTTTGCCTTTGTATTTCTTGGTGGCCGCGTCCGAATTCCAGGATTTGTCATCATCATTAGACACGAACTGATAAAAGCCCTTTAAGTTTTCACTCCTATGTCCAAAATTAGACCGCATGACGCTCAAGTATTTTTCTACCTCCCTCACGTTTAACTACGCACAAAACTCCAAACAGGCACCGAAGGGAGTCTAGTTTCTTCTGCTATGTCTCAGAACCCGCACCCAAGCTCTGTGTGCCACTAGCAGCTCCGTTCCAGCACCGACAACTTCAAATCTACCAGCACTTCGCTTCTAAGACGCTGCTAGCAGGCCTGTCCGTCAAGTACCGGTCCGTTTAACGCAAATACAGCCCAGACTGCGCTGCTAATTGCGTAGGATTCCCCCATCCAGATGGACCAGCTAAGTCCAAGAAGCGGGACTATAAAATGGCAAGAATACGGACATTCCTGGTTGCTATATTTAGTTGCCGTTTTTACCTGTTACAGGAACCCTTTCTTTTTCATCGTACCTCTCGGTTTAGTTTGCCGCCATCCGCATAAGTATGCAATAATTATTGTCATCCCTCAAGCAGTATAGCGTTCCCTGACAACAATTCCCACACTTTAAATTCAGCATTTTATCAATACTTTACTTTTTCTAACGGGACTAGTTCTATCCACCGTGCATGAAGTTCCGTTTAGGTTTGACTTATTTTTATTAGGTTATCTTATCCCTGTTGCTGTTTATCTTCTAAGGTTGGCTTCTTATCCGTTGCGTAACGCTTTTGACTCCTGGAGATTCCGGAAACTTTCCGACATCCGCCATTAAACCTCAGCAAGTTTTGCGCCATTAAAAGCGAAATTACGTGCAGTTCGGTGCTAACAAACAGTACCAGAAAGTATTATAGAAACATCTAAAATAATTTTTTAGCCCTGATTTTTGACCGACGTATTTGTGCGTTTTTTTATTTGCTTCGCAACTTCTGGTTTCGCATAATATTAGTGTATATTTCTCGATTTGCGAGAGGCATGCGCATGGCAAGATCAAATTTTTACAAGGATGATGCACAGGAAATGTAGATGATAGAAGTGGAATGAGATAAGATGGTGGGAGCAATAATGAGTTATTGCAGAAGCTCACTGGAAGGTTAAATGAGATGCTGCAAAGCAATAGGGGAATTACAAGTATACCAGTGAAAAGCAAAAGGTAGAAAACTCAATTTTTAAGACCGAGAAATAGTTTACTGGGACTGTTTGCAAGTAGCGGACAACGAGTCATTTCGTGTTTAAGTGCACTAAATGTGCTCATTGCTGGCACACAACATGGACGGAGCCCGACGGTGGATATTGATATATGGCTAGAGACACCAAACGTCGGAAGCGTTACGTAATGGACGGAAACGTGAAGCTGAAGAGACGACAAGCAGTGGTAATGCGGTACTTGGATAGAAGTGGCGAAAACCAGGCGGAAGGTCAGGTAAATTGGATGAGATACGTAGCTGAAAACAAAGGGCCAAAAAAATGCGGAAAATGATTGTCTCAAACTATCTGGAGGAAATTTGTGAAGCTTTGGATACGGTACTCCAAGGATATTGATAATATCTACATACGGATGGTGGTAAGCTTTACCAAGAGGCTCGTCAGATAAGGGAAGTTAGGTGTGTGAATACTCCTTAAATACAATAGCCTAGAATGTCGTCTATGCTGTCATTTGCACTGTCGCATCTTTTGATCTTAGTCAGCAGTACGGGTGGGGAATATGAGGTGCGTAAGCCGTTCCGGAGACAGCAGCAATCACGGTTTTAATCGATCTCAGAAATGCGAGTTGAAATATCCAGTGCGACAATCCGCGTAGTTACCGTTGACCGGGCCAGAACTGGAGCGCCAGTTTTAGCTAACAGGAATGATACGGTAGCAGATTCGGAATCGCCAGTACGAGGACAGAAGCGTTAGCAGAACGTCTGCTGCGGATGCGACATCTGAAAAGCAAGAGAGAAGTAGTCTGGCTTGGGTGCCAGCTTGGGGTTATGGTGATTATTGGATCGCGACAACATACCTACACCATAGTGCATCTATTCCGTAAAGTGTGGTAACTAGAATGAGCAACGGTAGCAGTTTTGGGCGTAGATGAATGTTAGCGGCTGCCAAGAACGACCTACTCAGCTCTGCCAAGTTAGTGAAGAGGATAAGAATGCATGAAGAGCGAAAAGCAGACAGGCTGGTGTTTAAAATCACAGGATGTTATCAGAGCATGGATCCTACAATAAGTACGCTGACATTTTCGTCTACCCACATTGGGAGTTAGTTGCTCACGCCATTGCTGAAGAGGGTACATCACTCCAAGGGAGATCAAAAAGTGCATAAGTGGGGACGTGTGATAAAGTGAAGAAGTTAGAGGTGAAGCCGAATCCCTGATGGTGACCTCAGCAAAGAATCGGTCACGAACTAAAATTCTATCCCATGTTCGTAAGCCTCGTCTAGTCCAATGTTAGCTCGTGTCAGGTTATTTAAGAACTGGACATGCAATAACTTTGCCAGAAGGGCTTTAAACTGGGCTAAATTTGGGCACGACCGCAGGGAACTAGGGAATTCGTTCCACGATTTAGAGTAGGCAACTGTGAAGAATTTAGCCCTGATCGACAGTCGAGTCAGGGGTATTCTTAACGAGTAGTATCTACTACGAAGTGAATATGGGAAACGATCGGCGTCGCGTGTGACGTTTGTAGTAGAGTGGACATTATCATGGCAAAGATTAAAGAGAAATGTATGGTTTAATTTAATCGTGTCTTCCGAGTAATCCTAGGCAGCACACGTCCCCATCTAATATCTCATTTCTTTCATTTCCGTTTCGTTTGCACCATACTCGTACAATTTTGAACCAGCCGTGCACTTGCCACCATCTAACCGAGGAATATAAATTGTTATTATCACTACCTTACTTTCAATCCGGCATATAGGGCACAAAAATCGTTTTAGGTATTTGTAACAAACTCGTAACCATCCTTCGGACTTTACTGCTCTTTTACTAGTAACAATAATATTTTATTTCTTGGACAGTGCCGACGCTTTAGTGCGCATGATGGGGACGTGCAACGATAGTAACAAAATACGAGTAAAATTACAGGAGAAAAGCGCTCATGTGCAAAAGATGGGAGGCCTATACAGTTGCTAATGGTGCATATGCCAGACCATATTTGTGATTGGTGTATAAATGGCAGCGAACTTCCACGGGGGGACTTCAGTCCGACAAGGAGCCCTCTTCATTGCCGCCTAGCGTCTTTCTTGCGCAGCCCGTAGACCGTCATGTGCAAGCACCACACCGAGATGCATCCGTAATGCGACTATTAAGTCAGTTAAAGAGGTGAGATTCCCAAACGCTGGGAATAAACACGAATTAAACCTGGCAGAATAAATAACGCACAGAAAGTGAACACGCAAATTTCCCGTGGCATTTCATGGCGGAATGCACAGTTTGGTGAGCGTACACCAAAAGAACACTAACAGCATAAAGTTCGACTACTGGAAGCACAGCTTTTTGGGTAGGTGGAGACGGCGACGAGTAATAGAAATTGTGTAATCGTATGTCTGCTTCATGTGGTTGGCTTTTGGTAAATTTGGTTTCGAGAATTTCAGTTAGGTGTAACTGTGTAGGTGAGGCCGGAAAAAGAAGGTCAACCGGACTCAAATGAAGCAACATCTGGTGAACCCTTGTGAAGAACAAGTTCCAGAAACAGCGCTCCGTTGCCGAAATTGGCAGACCAGAATAAACGTTCATGGGAAATGATGGTCCTCACCAATTTTCATGAAGTAGGTTAAGATGCTTAGGGAACGTCAGATCATATCAGATGCCAATAAAAACCTTCCCCGTGAGTTTGTTTTGTAAGATTTTATAGAAAAAACGTGGGGAGAAAGCGGGAGGAAACCAGACCAAAAAGGTGGAAATGAACATGGGCAGTAGAGGGCTATTTGCGGAAACAGTGGTAGTGATTGGGACTGACCAAGTGCTGACGACCCAACCTGAAAAACACTTTTAAGGGCGGACGAAGAAGGTGTAATCCGCCGAAGTAGCTGCACCGCACACCAACGCAGCCAAGCTGCCCGCCCAAAGTGCGCCGGCCAAAGTGGTAGATCTGATGCAACTCCGCTGTTGTGCTGGGGAGGTGAGTGAGGGAATGCAAATATGGTGTAGGTAGAAGAAGCAAGATATCAGGTTTCTAGGGGTGGAAAATCTCAGGCAAATCGAAACCGCAGTAGCCAGATTTGGAAGTGTGCGTTCACATGCAGGGCCCGGAAAGCAAGAGAACGGACGGAGTCTGGTCTACTTGGTAGCTGGGGGGTAAGTAGCGATCATTTCTACGAGCAGCTGGGAAAAGAAAATTACCAGCACGTGTAGTACACCCCGAAATATGGGATTTGTGGCTGACGCTGTCTGCAATCGGGGCTTTTCGGGAGTGCATAAACAGGTAGACAGGCTGAGATAGCGTGTGAATCGTTCACGCTGGTGAGTAAAGGGAAGTGACCAGGCACTTAGAAGGGCGGAAAATGGAAAACGGTAGTAAAAATAAACAAATAAAGAGCTGGAAAAGCTAGACGCTCTGAAGAAATTTACGGTGCAGAAAACATAAGTTATAGTCCACTTTAGGAGATCATGCCTCTGAAGCACAGAAAATGGCCGGGCCTTGCAGGTATGGCAAATAGAAACTGTCATCGACGAAATGAAGAAAATACTTAGGACTCTATGTTCACGTAGGTAGTAGGAGGTCCAAGTCAACTATAATGAAAAGGGATACCGATGAGCAGTAAGGAAAGAAGAATTCGGGATTATGGCGTAGTTTAGTCTGGAGGCAGTCGTTTGGATTCGTGGGAAACAAAGGTGATTCCAGCGAGCCAGTACCATTTGCACAGGTATAGGTGATGATCAAAGTTAAAAAGTGAAGATGATAGTGGAAGTTGATATTTGAAAACGGTGGTCGTTTGTGGTGTCCACAAGGTTTTGGCGACGGTGTTGGAATAGTTTGGGAGTAGGAACGAGGGAGATGTAAATGGGCGCGCCTATACACAATTTGAAAAGCAACGTTTATGCTGAGAAAGCTAGAGTTTTGGGCAATGGGAATCTTTTGTGACGACCAAAGGGTAGGTGCATCTGACGCGGAATTGCACTTATATAAATGGAAAGTATTAGTGTTGAAGCTCAGTTTGAAATTAAGTGCGGCAGAGACGAGGGTGGGTTGCAATATGAAGTTTAATAAAAAGACGAAAAATATTATCCGAAATGAGCAAATGGAAGGGATGCTATGGGAAAGCCTAAGAAATAGCATTTACGACTACGTTGATGGAGGAGAAAAGTGTTTTGAAATGTCTACAATAGACAGGAGGTATTGGTAAAGAATGAGAAAGAAAGAAATCAAGATGTCGAATTACTTTCGGTTTTTCATGCGGCGATGTGATTAAGAGAATTTATTTCTGTTTCCGCGGTAAAAGACTGGGTTCTCAGGTGATTATGGTTGGTATAGATGAATGAAAAAATGTACAGTAACGAACACCAAGCGCTTCGTTTTTAAATACAATAAATGATGGTGACATGATTAGCAACTTCTGGAGAAGCTTTGTTCATAATAGCGTTGGCTCTAACCAATGTCTTTAGTAACGAAGGAGTAATAATGGGCTTTGCATTTCAGAGAGGGCGTGGGAGTGGGTTTCTAGCACGAGGTTGGAAGACGCAGCTGTCCCATTTATTAACATCGTTGAGGAATACTAGGTCTGTTAGTTTGTGCATATTCCTGGACATACGAAAATCTTACACAAGTCAAGATCAAAATCGTACAAAGAAGGCACAGTGCAGACACTGGAAACAGAAACCAAACATACAATGGAATTTGTTTTCGCTCACAAGATCGTAACAGACGATGTGATTTGCTGAGCACGAGGTTTCGAGTTTTAAGTCAGAGCTAGATAATGGCTCCCAAAGATTTTTCCGTGGCTGATCACCGGTCCTGCACTGCGAGTAATACTATGTTTGAATGCATCAAAGGTGCGTATTGCGGGTGCAAAATATGGCTGGCGGGCAATGGCTGTCGCCGCCTGTTGACCGGAACCCTCGAAAGTGAAGAGAGTTATACGGTGGAGATGAGAATCAATATGGATGTGCCAACGGAATGGAGATGAGTCAAAACCAGACTGGATATCATAGGAGGCAGTATAAAACTCAACAATTCTGAAAGCACAGTCCGTTAAGCAACGAAAGCGGCGACAATGGACGGGAATTGTGCGATCGTAATACTAATATATGAAGGTTGTTTCGAGCAATTTTGAGTTCATAAATTTTGGCTTGGCACAGAGATGAAGGTGGAGCTGAAAACGAAGAAGGAGAACCGGAATCAAACGAGATAATGTCTGGTAGACTGGCGTGAAGAACTGTTACCAGGAGCATGGGTTTATTGCCAAACTCCACAAACCAGAATAGAATTTGATGAAAAACGACGGCCTTCAGCAGTTTTCAGATGTCAATATGCATTGTGAACGTCAATTTATACCAGATGCCAATAAAATGCTGTCCATTTGTGAGTCCGTTTTGTATCGATTTGGCGGAAGAATTTTGTAAAGGAGCAAGAGGAAGCCAGTACAAAGTGGTGCACGTCAGCTTATGAGCTACAGTGTAGTTTACCACAACAGTGCCAATGGGTGGGGCTGACCGAGCGCTGGCCACGCAACCTGAAATACACCGTTTGGGGTGAACGCAGGAGCTGTAATCCGCCAGCTTATTTGCACCCGCACACCGCTGCAGCCGAGCTGCCCGCCCGATGTGCGCCGGCCAAAGCGGTGGATATGACCGCGGCCCGCACTATTGTGGTAACGCCGGCGTATTCGTGGTGTGGTGGAAAGAATTTGAGCATGTTATGGTAAGGGATATTGTCTTTCCAGTATCGGATAATCGCCAGAGCATGGGGTAAGTGTTTCCATCCAAGCAGGACTATAAGGCTTGGAAGAGAGAGAAAAGACGGACGGCAGTCTGGCCTAGCTGCCAGCTGCAGATTAAGGGGCGATCACTCTTACGAGCAGCTCATAGAAGGAAGTTGCTATAGCGTATAATGCAATTCAAACTATGTGGACGTCGACTAAGGATTCCGGGTTTTCCGACCAACTACTTGATAAGTGCAGCCTTGACGTTTTTAGTCGCCACTCTATCGCATTTTCTAGTGGATCAGATAGCAAAGTTTTAGATTTGGTCCGGCTTGTGCTTCATATCGGTATAGCTTGCGTGGTATCATCTTCCATTCAGTCTCAATTTCATAAGCAATTTAGGCTTAATTCGCCAAGTTGAAAATTAATCGGGTTAATTTGGTTACCAAACCTGAGTTCTGCTGGGGTTAAAACGCATTTTTACCCCATGATGCTGCGTTTTTCGGTGAAGAATTCCATAATCCATTGCTTTGCCCAGGAACTGATTGACACTAATTCATGCGATTTGCTACTTTTGCTAGACTCCAAGGATTCAGAGTGAAAGGTGTAGACAATTTTGATACCTTCATCAAAGATCAAACGAAAACCATTTCACATAACATCGAAGATCAAGGGGCCCAAAACGCCTTCTTGGGTTGCACCGTTGGTCACTAATCTAGATTCAGAGGTGAAGCCAGTTACTTGGATCACCTGGGACAGATATGATGAAAACCACGGTACGGTTGTACTGGCAATACCGTAGGATGCAGTTTTAATTAGCAACCTGCAGTGAGGCAGTCTATCGAATGCATTCGTCACATCTATAAATATTAACACAGCTGACCTTCCAGTGCTTGGGGACTTAGTGATAGCATTTAGGTAATCAGTCATGCAAGCATTACAGGATTTCTTGTGGAGAAAGCCCTGTTATTCGGTGGTAATAACTCCATATCCCTGAAGATAGGCGATAAGATTATCCCTAGTCAGACGTTCCATAATTCTAGAGACGTTACGGATGTGGTTTATTAGACACTAATTTACAGGATCAGAGCGTTGGCTTTTTTGTGAAAGGAGATATTCACGGAGTTTTTCATTGTAACGGGAAGGTGAGGCACTGAACGAAAAAGTTAGAGATATTTACCAACATAATTGAGCTATCGCTCCCGCCCAGCGAGACTGTAGCCAGAATTGATGAATCAGGTTCAAATTGGTAGCGGATTTCAGTTTTACGAAAATCTGAGCTCGTCCTTCGGAAGCAGCAGGATGTATGAGTAAGGCTCTGTAGTGGGCATAAAGTTGCAGGATTGTCGTCGTTCAGCAGAGCGGATTCAAAGAATTCGCCGAAAGATTCTGCAATAAACGTCGTTTTCAATGGCATACTGGACTTCAGTGGGTGATTCTGCATTTTAGCAGTTTTGCCAGTGTTGCGTTTGGTTTCAGCTGGTTTAGAGCCTGCCGCTTTTGCTGTTTGCATCTGTGGTCCAGTAATGTTTCTAGAGTTTCAGTTAGTCGATTTATTCGCAGAAAAACGAAAAGTCTCTGGTCTTACAGAAGGCCCGCTGGGCTTTAGTGAGCTTACAGTTCATTCGGTTCCAATAAGTTCTTTTGAACGGCATATTTAGAATATGGGACGGAGTATACCTAATCAGCGACCGCATCCACTTCTCGTGTTAGATAAAGTGAGTCCTAATGGTAGTTACGAACTACAATAGGTAGACGATTCCAGCTATCTCTGAAATATGGCGTTGGTTTAGGTGGGAGGTAGTATAACTGAGTAGCTAATAGATATATGATCACCTCCTGGTAAACTGGCCTCAGTGGACGTTTGCAGGCTTGTTAGGCCCATTGTAAATATCTACTCAAGGAAATTGTGGTTTCTTGTTCAGTCAGTTGCGTCATGTGTCCAACCACCATGATGAAGACTTTCAAGAGAAGGCAGCCAGTAATTTGGATCGGAAAGCCTGAACCAGAATAGAATAGGTGCACTGAAATCTCCAGCATTCAGCTTTGGACCTATTAGGTGAGAAGCAATATCGAATAGGCCATAAAAATTCATTTTGGCAAGTAGCAGATGGGCGATAGAAGCAACCAACATCTCCCATCTCAGCTAGGACCCACTCAGTATCTTGGATGGTGTTTAGCTTGGCACCCTGACACAACGTAGGCGGTATAGATTCTCCGACTCAGACAAGACAGTCCTCTCCGTGCTAGGTTAAACGGCTCTACTTGAAGGGTTTATAGCTGGGAATTTTCGTGGCATTGTCCGAAGTGTGTTTTTTGAGCCATGTATCGGTTATATGTATGAAATCAATATATGACGAGTGTAAAAAGGGGATTGACTAAATTCTACTTGGCATGGAGCGTGCATTTATTGAAAGTATGGGAAAGTTTCCGGAAGAGCCCTTGCCAATGATTGATTTCATAGTGGGCGATTCTCGGTTTCTCGTTGGTTGAGGATCTTGGGGAAATAATGGTTTTACTTTTAACCAATTTCTAAAAAGTTTCCTGCTTCCCATTTGCGGCCGTTTTGCTGGTGCGGTGGTGCATTTGTGCAAAGAAGCATCAGCCCAGGGCGGTGTGACCGGAAGTGGACGGTAGAGGATTCGTCATACTAGTGGAGCAGGGCATCTAGTGGGTGAATAACTCTGCGGCCGGGGCGATGAATCCGCCTAATTACATTGATCCACAGGCGACCTCGGCACTATGGTTACGCTGGCCATCCCACGTTGAGTTACATGAGGAGAGTAGGGTTGGACGTACAGGGAACGCAGGGCAACGGGGAGCATGTCGGGCGGAAAATTAATTGACAGAAAAGGTGAGGTGTCGTGCACTGGAAGATGTGTTTGGATATAAGGAATATACTGGTGGTTGGATGATGCCAGTAAGTTTGGCCCATAGTTCATGCGGTTGCCAGGTTGGAAACCAATTTCACTGTACCGTTTTTCGGTGGCGCCCATTGAGATGGCGGCAGAGCTAGATATAGCGGGCTGGAATGGTGCCTGGCGGTATCCGTGAAAGGCGGCAAGTCGATACGAGTTTGACCAAATGGTTTTCCATGTGCTGCAACTTGGTCAGCCGTTGAGAGGTGTGAAGGTTGAGAAGCCGTTGAATTGGAGAATCGGTTCTGCCTTTGATATCTTAATAGTTCTTAGGTTCTAGGGTAGATCGGTTTATTTAGTAAGTTAGCACTGAACTCTGGGCCAGTCTTTCTTAGTTTTAAAATGAGGGGTGCCCACTGTAGCCTCTCCGATGCATTTTGACGACAACGTTGGTATGTACTGGATGGTTTGTGAAGTGGGAAGGACACGATCAGTAAGGCCAGTTTTAGAGTTAACGAACAGCTTAAGCAGGCTGGATTCCCTAACCATACAGATCGTATCGTTTGCTAAATTGCGCTGAGATTTTAGAGGAATGTTTAAGGAATGCAGTGGAGATATGCATCCCGACGTGGATGGTACAAGGTGCAAAGTTTTAGTTAGTGGTTGTAGGGAGATGAGGAGAGTGGATTTCTTAGTCAACCTCAAATTTCAGAGGTAGTGTTTGGGTTTGTGATCCTGAACATACATTTGCTGCTTCAGGAGGAGAACAGGGGATTTAATGAGATCTACGCTGACGGGTGGGGGTGCTTCGTTTCTGGAGAGCAAGTGCCTCTCGCTGCAGTTGTTTTGTCTTCTATAATCCTTATAGTTTTGTGTAGGGTACCTTTCTTATAAATTTGCGGGCGAAATTTTCGTCTCAATCGCCTTAGGAGCGGACAGGATTTTTGCTGGATCTTTATTTAAAGCTTCACACAAGGACTAGGATAATGGCTCATGTTACACGCCTTCATTTTAGTTTGAGTGAACTACCCCAGAGGTTGACGTTCTGGAATATTGAATATTACAACATTCTTAGTGTTTTCGGTAGCTCCAAGTGAGTCAGATGACACGGGTACAATAAATCGACTAGCCCCGACAAGATGGCTCAAGGAGGGATTTGAGGATGGCTCGATAAGATGGGAGCGCGGAGCCAAATTGCTAATGACAGCCTCCGTTGATGCCAGCTGAGTAAGTGTTCGCCGATCATTTCTCCAAAGCCTGAAATATCATTTATTTTACCAAATGCATCAGCCAGCTTGACCGAGAAGTTAGTGTTTTGTGACTTTGGTAGGGACCGTAGCCCTCCTGTTCTTCCGGTACCAAGCCTCACAAGGATTACCGTTGGCTTGGCGTTGATGAACTACTTGGCATGGGAAGAAAGGGCTAACAGAAAATAGACAACGGCGTAGGATCAAAAACGTGAAAATTGTGGGCAGAAAACGGGGTCTTCTACCAACAAATAAGTACGCAA
Source organism: Fasciolopsis buskii (assembly GCA_008360955.1). NCBI lineage: Eukaryota > Metazoa > Platyhelminthes > Trematoda > Plagiorchiida > Fasciolidae > Fasciolopsis > Fasciolopsis buskii. The sequence continues at coordinate 269,433 of LUCM01005136.1, read as the reverse complement.
ACTGGATGAAAACTTGAAAACCGAACCTAGCAAAATTTCGAACAGTGCGCTGATAAACTCAGTTCTGTTAAATTGCTACGGTGGACCGAGCTAATTTCACAGTGTAGTCAGAGAAGCAGTGTTCCCAAGTATATGCAATGATTCTACTCGTAATACTTGACTCTCTGTAGCTCCTCACATACCCGCTGATGCTTTTTTCGGATAGCTTCCGTCAGCCTAAAAAATATGTACAACAGATTCAAAATTTGGGATGTCGCCATTTGTAACCTTCGTTATTGCGATGCACTGTGATCACTAATTCCTAGTGGCTTCTCCATTTTCATGGATTATGCGTCTACACATCTAGCATGGAATGCGGCTACCAACCTCAAAAGTTTACTGTCTGCTTATTGTGAAGTATACCAGCTGAGGGTGTTTAAAATCACGGAATGCGATGAGAGCATGGGTCCGTCAAGAAGTGCTTTGACATTTTCGTCAGCCCACATTGGGAGAAGCTCATGGGTTATTTGCCTAAACCACTGGTGGAGAGGGTACATCAATACAAGGGTGGTCAAAAAGTGCATTAGCGTGGACGTGCGAGAAAATGAGGAAGTAAGACTTGAAGCCGAATCCAAGATGATGATCTCAGCAAAGACTCGGTCATGAACTAGAATTCTAACCCATGTTCGTGAGCCTCGTTTAGTCCAGTTTAATTAAGAGCGGGTTACCCAGTTACCTTGCCGGCTGGGTTTTGAACTGTGCCAAAGTTGAACACAGTCTCAGGGAACTAGAGAGTTTGTTCCACAGCTTATAATAAGCAACTGTGAAGAATTTTGCCCTGATTGATAGTCGAGTCAGGGGTATTCTTAACGAGTAGTGTACACTACGAAGTGGATACGGGGACTACCAGCGTCGTGTGCGACTTTTGTAGCAGAATTGACTTTATTATGGCAAAGATTAAAGAGCAATGCATGGCTCAATTTGACTCCATGAAGCCACAACGGTTCAAGTCAAAGAAGCTCTCATTTGGCTTTGTAGTTTAGGTTAGATAAAGGATACGGTAGATTTCTAGCATATACGCAGATATAATCGGGCAGTACTCAAGGTGGGGCCTAGCATGGGACTTGAAGTTGATAATTCTGCAGTCTTGAGTGCGGAATGCCCACAAGATCATTGTGGCGGTTCTCTAAGCTATAGCGGTCTGATAGTGGGCCTGCTCGTGGAAGTTGAAAGAGCAGGAGTATTGTAACCCTAAGTCCTTAACTGTGTATGATACAAGGATTGGCATGCCGTTTATGGAGAGGGCGCCGGAGGAACATGGCATTTATATATTATCAGAGAGCTTTTTCAGCAGAGAACTTCATAAGCCACTTGGAACACCGGTTATCAAGATACTCTAGATCTTCATTGATGAGTGCAAGAGTGGAGCTAAATGAAGCAGCCTCAAAAGAGTAGACTATTTTAATGTCATCGGCAAACAGGAATGGTGTGCCATGACAAATAACTTTAAAGATATCAATATTGTATAGCAGGAACAGGAGAGGACCTAGAACGCTTCCCTGAATGGCCCCACTGATAATAGTACAAGGCTGAGAAAAACAACCACTGATAATGACCACCTAAAAGCGATCAAAAAAGTAGGATGATAGCCAAGATAAGAGGGGATTTCTTATTCCATAAGTCCTAATTTTTGCAAGGAGTCAGGAGGGGGTAATGCGGTCAAACGCTTCCGACAGGTCTAGCATGATTATGAGCATCGACCGGCGGGAATCAGCACTGTGGGTAACCAGTTTCAAGAAGTCAAACTGACAGGTGAGACAGGATCGGCCCCTCAGGAAGCCGTGTTGGGCGGGGTTGATAAGGTTGTGTGTAGTAAAGAAGTTTAACAGTTGCCCTATTGACAATCTTTCCCATAAGCTTGGATAGAATTCTAGGGTGGTTACTGCGGCAAACGTTTTCAGGTTCATGCATAGAACCCTTTTTGTGGTGTGTGGAGCAATAATGGAAGTTTTCCATTGTGACGGAAAAGTAGCGCCAGACATGGAGAGCAAGAACAGATTTAGAAGAAACAGTGGAAGATGTAGAGCAGCGGTGCGAAGTAAGACTGGTGGGATGCCATCATGGCCAGGCTTGTGGGATGGCGTGGCATATTTCATCACCGTGATGATGCTAGCAACGTCGAATGAGATGGAGGATAATCTAACCGAAGTTAACATGGGGCGAATTTCAGAATGTGTCTGGTTTTCGTGAATGAGAGTAAAAGAAAATAATGCATTGAAGGCTTCTGCGATGTCTACAGGGGGCTCGATGCGTAAGCTATTAAATATGATGAAGTTCGGAATAGTTGACGATCTGGGCTGCGAGCGAGCTTTGAAAATATTGTACGTCTTTCGAACTGGGTTAGGTGACCCAAGAGCTACCATATCCTGCCTTTCTAACCTTAGTTCAGACGCCATAAGTAATTTTTTTGCAAGCGGTCGACTTGCATTAAGGGCGGGAAGTCTCCCTTTTTGTTGAAGATTTTTGAGCCTTCAAAATGCTTTCTGGAGCTGACAAGCCCAACCAGGCTTCTTGGGTTTATGTTAAGTGATCGGAGTGGACAGACGAATAATAGTAAGCAGAAGCTTTGCGTAGAGGTCGCCTTCCGCACTGTGCGGGTCAGGTGATAAAAAGAAGCCTGACAAATCACGGGTTTGCGGAGCGCCAGGGGCTTCATCCCAACTAGTCGACATATAAGACGAGACAGTATGGTGGGTGCACATGAGTGAGGAAGGTTTGTCATAGAGAGGAAAGCTGCACGTGAACATCTTGTGGTCATTCCCAGGGAAGGGTTTTGATACTGAAACCGTAACCTTAGGAGTGCTACGTGCAAAAAGTAGGTCTAAGATATATTGGTCAAATGCTGAGTCCACCGTTCAGCGTGCGTTTCAGAAACAAAGTGGAGTAGTAGGTGGAGTGGATAAAGAGGATCAGCAAAATTTAGGGGCATTGAGGTCATCTGCAATTATCTTGCGGCTGGAGGGGAGACCAGAAAGATAAACGAAGGCTTGGGTGAGACGAGAAATGTCGGAACTATTCCTGTTTGGTGGTCGGTATACACATCCTATGTAGATTGGAAGCTCGAGTAGTTGTGTCAGAATCCAAATGGCGTCAGGAATAGAATCAGGTAGTGGGTGATGGAGAACGGAAGCTTTGTGTGGCTGCTTCACGTAGGCTGGGCAACCTTTTCCCCTACGATTCGATCTATTGGTTTGGAAGGGCGCATAACACGCCAACGAAAAAAACGATGTGGAGCTGTGGTCTGTTAGCCAAGTCTCTGTCATGAAGATATCATCGTAAGAGGTTTTAGCTGCTAACAGTCTCAGCTCCCTCAGTTTGAGTCAGCGAGCGCGAGTTCAGGAGGAGTAGGTAAAGTCCACCGCAACACGTAAGTCCACGTGATATCCAATAGGTGGGTTTGGTGGGGGTTAAATAATCAAAGGATACATTAGAGTTTCGGAAAGTGTCTAGCTGTGATAAGGGAGTAAATTCAGTATATTTAGGTATACTGGCCGTCGAAGGACCGTCCTTTTTTAGGGGATTTGTGGGTTGATGACCAAGGTGATAGAAGAAGCTTGAGAGTTAATGAGCGGGTTGCTAGAGGATGCCAGTGTGGAGGATATAGTATCAGTGAGGGTTGGACAGTGTTAGGTGGTCGAATTAGGGAGGGGGCTCTGGGAAGTCTCGGAGAAAAAGCCGGTTATTAGGTATACGCACGAATTTTTGGGGATAGGCGTTGTTTTTGGAATTCGCAAGAGTCAAGAGAGCAGCGTTTTCTAGTTGGGGCAATTAGGGTAAGCGCTGGACAAGAGTGGGTTGGGAAAGGTTTCTCGTGATAGGTTGTGGCTCAAAAACCAAAACACAGTTAACTTAATTTTCCAGGTAGGCTGGGGGGATCCAGGGGTAAATAGCGTAAATGTATGAGGATACTGGTAGTTGTTGTGAGGATTTTGGCGTGCAGTAGTGGGAAAGGGGCATTGAAGTGGCGCGAATGCATCTAAAAGGGTTGAATATTTAGTAGGTAAAAGTCGGGAGGATAAGCGACAGGCCCTAAATATAGAGGGGCATTAGTATCATATTGGAATGTGGCAACTGTGTTACGGAACGAGATTGGAGGCTTGAGTACAGTGGGCCAATCACCTCGTGATTGTAAGCAGCGGTTAGTTGGCCTTCATGAGTTTGGCAGAGTTCATGTCGGGGTGGCCTACCCCAGTTGAGCGTGCCGAGGGTGCCAGACATTCGTGGTGTAGAGACAGGTTGATACACTGGATTAGCATGATGGCTAATGAAGTGCGGGGTTTTGTGGTTAGTTGAATACGTCAGTGGTATGCGCTTCCTGTGGGATTCAACTGATTAAGGCTAGATGCCTTGCTTTTGGGTGACAGAATGACAAAGAGTTGCTTGAGGGCGTATCTGGGATGGGGTATATGGCAAGCCTGAAAAGACATCGGTGAGACGGCAATCATCTGCGTTGTTATACGGTCAGCGCTCCTAGCTTCGGGTACCAGAGTTGCTAGATTTAGATGAACACGTTTGCGGGTGGTTGGACGGGCGAAGGGAACTGAGTTTTATCCGGATCTACGGGTGTCGGTTGCGACCAACGGAGTTAGTGTCCAGGGTTTGCCACTTTTGCAGCAGATTTGCGCGAAGCTGGGGCGCCACGGCCATCAGTAGATTTATTCTCAGACAGACGTGTAATAGATTTGTGGAGTGAAGAGCTGAGACAGGAAATTGAGCGGCTTAAGTACGGGAGAGACTGATTGTGCAAGTTACTTGAAGGTGCAGTTATCGAGAGGTGTTCGGTAATCACCGTCTCTATGTTGGTCCCGGCAGCGGTCACCGGGCACGTGATAGCCTTAGATGTGGGGCGACGGAGTCTGCCACAGAGTGAAGTCGGGTTATTCGAAACCGTGGCAGTAGGCTCAGGATTTAGCCCATCGCGGTGAACCTGTGCTGCCATCCTACTGGTCAGAGGGAGAGCGCCATACACAACGGAAGTCTTACCGACTTGAGAAGTTGCGGTAAACGTCTGTGGCAGAAGGCAGCTTTATCTCTAAAGTTCCTGATATTTTTAAAAAGCCTATAGTTCGCAACGTTTGCAACGTTTGCCATAAACTCCTCAGCAGAAAGTTCATCACTAAAGTGAAATTCAATTGGGGTGTCCTTCCCGCAGCCTAGAACACAGACAGTAGTGGTGGTTCATTAAACAAACATCGAGAATGGTAGTTTGGACCAGTGGCATTGGGAGGCGGTCGGGTACATTAAAGACTACCAGGTTCTTTGCATTCAAGATATATTTTCGAGTTTCTTTTGGTTACGTAATCAAGAAAGCACCCTGTGGCAAAAAGATCGCTGCATTAGTGTCATTGGAAGGGTCAATCAGGCTGGCTAACGGAGATGATTTCAATGGCAAGTACCCGCTTGGTTGAACTTTCATCTCTAGATCCCTTAGTCTTTTTGAGACATCAAGAGCTTTGGGATCAGAATCACCAAATATATCAATAAGCGGGACTGAGTACGTTTTAGTGTAAATCGGGGGTTTTAAGGGTTTTCTGAGTACTACGGTATGGCATTGACGTCGCTCTGGTTCTGTTGGTGAAGGCATCGTGGGGTTGTAAGAAATTAAGGACGCCTGAAATGTCTGAGACCTTATAAACCTTCGGTAACAGATAAAGCAATAGTGTCAAAAGTTGCGGGAGCGTGCTAGTGAAAAGGTAAATAGACAGGTTATTTGGGGAATTGGCTATCAAAATTAAATCGATAGACGGGTAGAATGTGGTTGGCAGCACAAAGGCGTTTAAAATAGGTCGAGGCTGGAGCTTGACATGTGACGATTCAGGCTTGAAATAAATATTGACAGAAAGGTCAGCGAGAGATGAGGTCAGTGGATTAAGGTCAAAATAATTTGGGGAATATTTTCAACTAGGAAGACGATTTTGATTATGCTAAAAATACCACAATAACACCCTCAATTGTCAGAAACAACAGCGTGAACAACTAGCAGAGAGGAGCGGTGTACCGCAGTTGTATATATAAATATACATATAATGACTAGGTAACTCTTGCCGTGGTTTAATTCATTTTAGGCGTTCGCTAAATGCTGAGCCCTCAGAATCCTTTCTCGAGGGCATTCTCATATTTGGTTACCTCAGATGCCACGGATGTGGGTCCCTTAACTCCTTCAATAGGCTAATCTCATTTAGAAAAGTGCTATCGATGAGCGGTCCAAGACCTTTGCTCATCTCCTCACTGAAAACCTGCTGACCTAAACTGTTCTATTGGATCTAAACTTTCAAGCTCTCTGTCTCTTGGGCTTGGACCGTTTCGTTTTTGCTGGAAGCCGTCGTGCAGAGGTAGCGAAAAACGGACACAGATGGCGGCCGTCGTCATGAATGACGTTGCAACACTGGTACTCCGGATTAGTTACCAACTTGTTTGCAGCGGAATTAGTTCGGGTCATGATTGCAACGCTATGTGATTGCGACCCTGGTCGCCCTACCACAAAACATCTTTATCATTAACCCAGTCCTCAATTCGATGGACCGTGGGTACACTATCCATCAGTGGACTTAAGGCCAATGCTCCCTAACTCCATATTCTCTTTCATGAATCGTGACTTCTTACCTTGCTTTTTCTCTTTTTGGCCTAAATTTTCATGCAACCTCGGGCTGGGTTATGCCTCTGTCTTCTTACGGTTCATTAGTCACCGCAGTTCCAAACCAGGAACCAAGCCAGACTTCTTCGCTCCTTTATGTTTCAGGTCCTACACCCATACCATACGCACTGTTACCAGTTCCGCTCTCATGAGGACAACGCCAAATGTACTGGCTTCTCATGTTTGCTTGCCAGAGCTGGCGATCGAGTGCTGGTCCGTGAACCCAAACCTTGTCACTAATCCCTCTGGATACTCCTACTCAGACGGATCTCCATGACTGGTCAAAATCACTACTACCGCTGCTGGAATACTTTGTGTACCCCTTCAAATCTAAAGTCTAAAGTCAACAACTGCGACAGCAGGATACCCGTGGCTGTTCTATTTGAAAACATTTTGCTTCCTGCACAAACATTTTCTCCAAGGGAGCTTTCAGCCCAGTTTTCTACCAGCCGCATAGGAATGCCATCATCAGGTTCGGGGTTCGATATTTTCTCTGCGCAAAACGTTTCGAACGATGTCATTTCCATATATTTCGGCAGACTCGATGGTATCCCCTCGCCTTAATCAGCATTCCATCATTTTCTAATTGTTGTTAAATTTGATTCCATTATTCGCCTTTCATGAGGTGCCTCTTAACTCTGACCAATTTCCATTATCATCTCGCCATTTATCTTCATCTCCTCAGTTTCGCTTTTCTGTCCATCACGCACCACTCTTGACATTTACGCCTCCGGCTATATATCGGCATACACCATTGAGCTCCTGCCTAGTTTTGCGCCAGTGACACGCACATTTAGTGCAATTAAACAGGAAATGACTCGCAGTCCGTTGCTCACGAACAGTCCCAGAAAACCCTTTAAAATCTTGCAGAAGTTTGTCTTGTTTTGATTTATCTCTCATATGTGTTCTTTGCGTATAGCCTTGCAGTTTCTGATCGCGCCTGCCGAGCAACCCTCTGCTTTCCGTTGTTCCCGTTTTCCCTGCATCATCAACGTTTCAAATTTGATCTTGCCCTGCGTATGTCTCTTGCAAACCGAGAAATATACACAATCGTAGATCATGCGCTCATCGGCCGTGATGCATAAAACAACACTCAAAACCTTTTATCCGATTCTTTAGTAGCTCATGTGTATACATCAGGTGCGGCGGGTGGAATCTTGACTACTCTTTGCAGTTGAGGAAAGTGGGCAGTTTTAGTTCCAGAACCATACCTGAACTTGACTTGATAGTGTTTTGCCCAAGGCGTAGACTATTTCTCAGGTCGGACAATTCCAAGACTATTGATTTTGGGTTAGGTGCTTAGATGTCCCTATGGAATGCCTGTTATATTTTCCGAGGTTAAAGTGCTAAATAGCTGATTCCCGAAAAGAGATGAAAACAGGTTGAACAATGAAAGTAAGTTGGCCCTGAATTGCCTTGTCCGGACAGATATCGGGACTCGGTAGTCTCCTTGAGTATGGAATTTCGGAGGTATCACTGACTAGCTTCCTGGCTTTTCTGCGAACAAGTACCAGTAAGCATGGACACCAAAACGGACCGGTTTGTGCAATTTAGCTGCTATGTTCCATCTGGCGTTGGATATGTGTCATTAAACATGGAAGCGTTGTTACCCGAAATGATGGAAAATTGCGGCTTATCATGTTGCTGATGCGGTAAGGTAGCTAATATTCTACCTGATGGCGAGGTAAAGAGTAGAGGAACTTGACAAGCCGGAGATCTTATATCCAGTGAAGTTCAACATTTAGCACTACGTTTACTTCCTTCGAACTAAATAACGCTATCTGAGTTTTCCGAGTGAAAAGGTACTTACATGTTGCCATTGGGTCCAAGTGCCAATCCATAAGCCAGCGATGGGCCCGGTCTTTTCAGGTTGCAATTTTGTTACCTAGATCTCCAGATCGTGATATCATCAGCATAAAGGTTGTTGTTCCGTGCGATGTTTCTACCGCAAATAAGACAAAACCTAGCACGGAATAAGGAGGGGATCTGTTGGGGTTAAACGATGGATCAGAGGGTCGAGGGCTGTTTCAGCTTTATGTTCCATGAGAAAACTAGCAAAATATCGGTGAGCTTGTCACTTATTTCACCAGCTTACAGATGGCAAAGAGGACGAATGAGAGAAAACTCGTCGAAGGCTTCTGCGAAATTGATAGAAATGACGCTCGGAACCGAGCCGACGTTGCATGCTGTGATCAAAATGTTCGCAATGCGGGACGTGTTTCTGACATGATGTGATGGAAGAAAGCCATGTTGGTTAGTGAAGACAAATGTTGTCGCGCTGATGGGCTATGATGGGCCTAAAAACCTTACCGTTAATGACATTTGGCCTGATTATAATGTGGCTAAGCGATTAAGATCAGTCTTGCTTCTCGAAGATAGGACAAATGATCGCTTGCTTCCAGGAGAGCAGAAAAAAAACCTCAGTTGAATTCCTGTTGGAGGAGCCTTGCACACAAAGCAGATGATGATGCCGATGAATTCGAGCACGTATAAGTTAAGACAGCAAGGTTTTCCCAAAAAGGTGACCTACAATTCTAGATTTGCAGAGGCTGAGATAGACTCTGAGAGTTGTCGCGCCACCCTTTAATTGCAAGGTTTTATAAGTTTCGGGCATGTTAGAGCGCTATTTCAGAAGGCTTCTGATGATTTCTGGAAAGATTTATCTTTGCTTACTAGCCTTTTTCTGGACTTCAACACAAGGTCGGCCTGAAGGATACAGGCCTCAATGCGGGCGTTGTTTCAAGTCTGTGGGCTTTACTTTGCACCTAAATCGACAAGCATCAAAGTGATACGAGAGAACCTGCAACATTGGGACGGTATACGCACTGCGGCATTGAGCAGGGCAACAGTAGGTTCCGTACGAACCTAGACGGGGTGCTGGGCACTGGTCAGAGATATAATTCTTCCATCTTTTCTTGTCTCATGCTGCTCTGGCTGAAGTTTAGAGGGACTTAGATAAATACAAGTTTAGCTATCAAAACCTATACGTTCCCTGCTCTTATGGTGTCCTCAAGAAAATCTCATTCTGGTTAAAGACGCTGGCTTTGAGACAGGCGCATTGCCTCGGCTTGGATGCATTCCTGGAATAACTTCTTGTTCACGAGAGACAACAGAAGACACTTTACTTCACTAGTTGGCCTGATGTGACAAGATGATAGATGGCTACTTAGCAAGTTACGGTGCAATAGGTAGGGCATCAAGAGACGGGAAGAGTATTGCAATTGAGCGATTCCAAAACGATTTTGTTGGGAGCTTGCAGATCCGCTTTTAATATCTCCATATCTGAGGAGACCAACCTCCACCATCCGAACCCATTATGCACGAAGAAGAAAATGAGTGTTCCTTCTATCCTGGAGAAGTTTCGTAATGATAAGCAGATGAAAGATCTGTGGATCTCGTTCTGAATTCTCAGGAACACGCAATGCCTAGCGCGAATAAAGCTAGGGAGCATTCTGGATTTGGATGAACAAAATCTTCCAGGTTGCTCGAATGCTCTTCACGCACGCGAATACTGGAAACTATATCTGGTGCACTGATTTTAAAATTTGGAGCGGTACAATTGGAAGCAAACCACTTGCCGTATGAAGTTACATAAGCTAGCCACAAAAGCAGTGTCTGGCTGATGGCAAAGCTATCACAAATGTTCCATGACCTTTAGTGTTTCACTTTTGGGCGCCCATACATGAGAGGATAACAGGGTAGAGCGTTTAGGACAATGAACTCTCTTTCAAAAATAAAACGCTAGGAATCGTTTGTCATTGAACCGGACAAGAACACCACAAGATGGCTAAATTCTGCAGCTGAGCCAAACCCGGGTTTGATAGTCATAAACAAAAGGACTGCGTTATACTGCGGCGTTGTCTGGTAGCTCAGACCATGAAGATTAAGTTTAGAGAGTCCGGGAACTCATATGGACGATCGTCAACAAAGAATTCACAAAAGCCAGTGGCCGAACGACCATCCCTCTCGACTGCAGCTAGGAGAGAGTATCTTTGCTTCTACTTTTTTTGACTCAAGAATGCCATAACCAATGGATAGGCTGGCTCTGAAGGGAAAGCATGCTAGAAGCTCAATGCAAAGCCCTGGCTAGGAAGCAAAGTATGCAAGACCCACGTGCCCCAAAGGAAGGGCGGCAACAAACATCCAGTGTGATAGGTGAATTGGTTGGTTCCGTTCTGTGTGGGGGGTCAGGAAGGATACTTATCAGCTCTATTCTCAACAGAATGAGCTGGGGTGGGCTTGCCCAGCTTGCAAAATGCTCGTACCAAGTTATCTTCTGGGGAAAACTCAGATAAGCCAATGGCGAACCTTGCAGAAGGCGGATGACAGGGTCGAGCTGGATGACACCAGTCACACTGGTTTGCTGAAGTATGCAGAAGGTAAAATCTTTTGTTGGACAAGGTTAAAGGGGCTGTCACCGGTAGCAATGGACGAGCTTACTGGCGTAGGCTTTGCTGACAGGGTAGGGCCAGCGGCGCTAGGCCCCCCAAATAATGTGCACTTTCAGGGCAGAAGTATTATCTCGGGGGGTTAGAGATGCAAGCGATGAAAGTAAACCAGGAGTTAAATCAAAGCAAACTGAAAGGGGGCTTGTGAAAATGCTGAGCCTGCCGAGAGACATAGAAACCCAAGATTTGGAAAGGCTGGTTGCCCCAGACACGAAATACTTGAAAACAAACACAAGGTTGAAAGATGAAGAGCAAATCCTGCATCGGATGAGACAGGATCTAATTGGTTTGCTGAAAGCCAACGATATAGCATTGGGTAGGAGTTGCAATGTCGTCGTCCATGGAACCCCGGAGCTCTTTATGAAGAAAAGGAATCAGAAGAAAGGGGCCTTTCAGGTACCAAGTGGTAAGGTTGCTTCAAACGGTGGAAATGTTGGAGCATTTAGCTACCAAAGGAGTACTTTACTTGAGAAGATGGCAGGAAGTCAGTGACTCGAGAAGCTGGGACTCACCGCCAACACTGGCGGAGTTTGCTAATCCACGGCGTAGGGTGGGGTTCTTGGCGTCAGCCGATAGAATGAAAACTATCACCGGAGGTGAGATCACCATACAGCCGGATGCTACTGAAATAGGCAACATCAGGACTGTTGATCCAAGGAGGAGATCTGCAGGATTCAATACCGTGCGGCTGCAAGTCCCCAAACTGCGAATCCAAAAGATCGGTGACGGAAGATAACTGAATGCCACTCCGTACAGCAGGCCTGCAGGCGAACATAGTAGGTAAGTGCACTTTGGGCCACTAAGTTTGGATCGGACACCCGTGACTACCATACGCCGGAAGAATCAGAACACGGATGTCGTGAGCGAGGGAGTAAGGGTGGGGACCCCGACTGTTATGAAAAAACGGACAAGGCTCTCGGGAGTAATTATAAAACCAGCGGCACCTCCACCTGTCCAGCGGCCAAAAGGACGGCGGGGGGAGTTATAACGGTAGCCTACACAAATGCTGCAAGTCTGGGTAATAAGAGACCAGAGTTAAAATTCACTGTTTTGGATGTCGATTTGGTGGCTGTCACTGAGACGTGGTTACAGCCAGGGGAACGGGGCAATAAACTAATGGCGTTGAACTACTCATTCTCGAGAACGGATGGAAGAATGAAAGAATAGGGGACGGGACGCTGATCCTAGTGGCTGAAATGTGTGGTGCGCAAGATGGTTATGAACAGAATACCATTAGCAACAGGCTCTAGAGGTCAGCGTCGCAACTGGCGGCTCCAGGATATCAGTCGTAGGTGTAACGAAGCCCGAGGTCAACGCCAGCGAAGAACGAGTAAGCCGATTCTCTTTCCCAGTGTGGTTGCAGAATCTGCGGGCAAATTGTTCACACTGGGAGATTCTGATGCCCCTCAGGTTGACTGGGTTTGCAAGATAGCCGTGGGAGGCAATTTTGAGCATCAACTCCTGCAGTTCGTGCATATAAATGGGATGGCCAAACGTGCTACCAAAGCGACTATATGGAGCTTTGGCTAAGTGTCGTCAGCCCTTGACTTCGTGCTAACATAACCGACGAGCTTTGAGTTGCAGAAGACAATAGGCAGGAGCGACCACAAAATAGTCCGCATGTGACTGGGCCTGCAGGGACTGGTAGCCCCCGATAAATATTGCAGGAACGTCTCAGGAATGTACTGCTTGCCTCGGATCTCCAGACTCGGCGGGAAGTAGAAGGAGATAGCACTACATGGACCGTCGGTGGGAGGCAGCTAAGAGCAACTTGCCGGTTATGGCAGAATTAGTTGCACCACTCCACAGAACCAAACGAAGAGAGCTACTGCCATGGTTGAGTAATATGATCGCAAGAACCAGGAAGCAGAAAGACAGGCTTTCATGAGATTTAAGAGCGCACATAGCTACCGGGGTCACCTGAAGCACGTATCGAGGTAAAAGAGAATGTCAGACATCCAACGAGAATGCCGAACCGCCCACGCGGAGCGGATCGGTGGGGCCGCTAAACGCAATCCCGAAGCCTATTGTACTTATGAAAAAATGGACGCGTCTGAAGTGGCAGGGCCTGATGGGCTCCATACGGCGATTATAAAGCCACTGGCGGAGATCCTGGTGGAACCTTTAACCCAGCTCCCTAATGCACCACTGGAAGAAGGTTGGCTTCACGCGGACTGGTTGACGTCCACAGTCATCCCGGTACACAAAGGCGAGGACAGGTATGACTGTGGCGGCCATAGGCCACATTGTCTGACATCCATTGTACTGGAAACTGCTGAAAGAGTCTTTGCAAAAGAATAGTCAATCACATGGGGGCCAACAAGTTAATTATGGTGGAGTACCATGGTCTGTGGCATAAAGGCTTTTGTCTGACGGGAGAGATAGGCTTCGTGGACGACGTAACGGGTGGGAATGACATGGGCTAAAGGGCAAAAGTCTGCTACCTGGACTTCCAGAAGACCTTCGATTACGTGGCCCATAGGCATTTTGGCCAGAAAGTGAAGGCTTTCGGCTTGGAAGATAAGGTAAACAACTGGATAGCACAAAGTGTAAGCGGTAGGTTTTTTAAAGTGAGAGTCCGGGGGTGTCTATGAGATAGAAGATTCCGTTTCAGCGGGGTGCTTCAAAGGTCTGTCTTGGAACCACAGTTTCTCTCCATATATGTTAGCGACATGGCCAATGTTCTGGAAAATCCGTGTCTCATGTTTCCTGATGACATCAACCTATTAGGGACGGCAAACACTGAGGCTATCCAGAGGAATTGGGACAAAATTTCCCAGTGGTCGATGAGATGGAATCTTCCGTTGAAATTGAGCCAGTTGCAACAGCTCATGGAAGCAGAAGCAAACGTTCCTTGCCAAATGTGTCCATCTGGGCATCAGGTCGCATTGGAGCGAACGCAGCAGGTCAGGGATCATGCGATGTTACTGAGTGTGAACATCGAACTTACTCTGCATTGTAAGAAGGCAGTCAAGAAGGCGTGGTGGGCCTTACGCCAACTAAATAAGACTGTAAGATCTAGGAGTCCTAAAGTTCTTCCGCCCCTGTTCAAGGCATTTGTCCGACCGCACTTGAAGTACTATGTTCAGGCATGGAGAACATATTTCTTAAAAGGTTGGAAGATACTAAAACAGATTCAGCGTGCTTTTGCACATTGGTTCGGATATTTATGACGTGGGTTATGAGCAGGGGCTAAGGTGCCTGGCTTGTACTCCCTGGAAAGACGTAAGGAAAGAGATGATTTAATACAAGCCCACAAGTTGGCAAAGAGCCCGGCCAAGAAACGGGGTCAACGTGGAGCCATATTCAAGATAAGTGGGTACACAAGTCTTAGAGTGAGCGGAAAAATGGCAGCATGAAAGCCCGGGTTGAGAAGCACATCATTTGCTTTACGAGTGGTGAATGGCTGGAACAAGCCACCAAAGTAAGTGGTGGAAGTGGGATAAGTGTGTGAATTTGAAAGGGGACTAGACAATGTGTGGCTGTCTGTGTTTGCACAGGACAGTGTGAGATGTATGGCTAATGAGGTGGAAGAAAGCATTCCAATAATTTCCCTTATTTATTGTGATAGAAATGGAAGCCGGAGTCACATACAAGATTCGCACTTTCACGCTAGACCCTGAAGAGGACTTCCTTAAACCTTTGTTGTCGAACCATCGTCTCACCCAAAGAGCTCTCGGTACAAGAACCTGGATCAGGCGTTTTACCATATAGTCGTGCAAGCTAACTAAAAATGGAAATGGAACTGATACACCAAACTTTATCGCTAGACAAGTTGCTTCTTAGGAGCCACACTTGATTCCTGACCGAAAGCGGTCGAAAGCCAAGAAGCAGCTTATATTTCTCTGAAAAACGATAAGGATTGGCGATTTAGACGCTACCAAATATACCAGTTAGGAAAATGAACCGGCCGTGACACAAGTTAAAAGGAGGGCTAGGGACAGAAATGTGACCGCCAGTCATGCCTCAAAAATCCAGCTTAGTTTTTAGTGCCTTATAAACTAGTTGACTGAGTTGTGGGCGATCGCCGAGGGGGTTTAGTATGATTTGCAGTGAGGGGGTTAGTGCAATTGAAGGAGTGTTTTATCGAGTTGGTTATCTAGTGATGAAGTTGAGTATGACTGTTTCCTGTTGATGTCGAAATATCTTACGGCGCTTTATAATAACGCGAGTAACAAGTGAGGGATTGTGTTGAAATTAAGTGCCTTGTTTTTGTTTGACAGTCTTATAGATATACTGAAGAGTGTTAGTGTGGAATGTTGTGAGATCCTGGCTGTGCTTGAAAAAAACTTACTTAATTTTATGATCCCTAAACGCGTGGAAGATATCTCAGTTCATATCTTGTGGACATTCATCGACACAAAAATCTTTCGGTGCTGCTGACGTTATAATATAAAGAGACGGTTGGTGCTTTAAAGCAAACGTGACCTCACTCATCGCAAAGCCCTTTTGCTTACTGACCCGTCTTCTCTCCTTAATCTATTTGCTCAAACTTGAGATCATCTTGTCATCTTGAGTAGGGTATTTCAACAGTGAGCGGCGATACTTAAGAGGCTCTTGTAGAAATAATCTAGGCTCAATAAAAGGCACTCTAATTTGCTTGGAATCTCTAAGAGTTAAAATTTCCAGCCTTGTGCCGTCATGTAAAACTGCCGGTTTCCGGCCCAAACTCAGCTCTTAATCCTGTGTGCTATTTATATACCTGATTTTGCTGCCTCATGAACCTATGCCAATTTGGTTTTCACCGCATTACTTTCAACACTCGTGTATCACAAATAGAGTCCGGAAGAATGGTTCGTTGCACTCAGGCGGATGAACCTAAAAAGCTCTGGATGCTTGCTAAGCGGGGAGATATCTAGATTTGGAACAACCAGGAAGGACGCAAAATGTTCTTGTTGAATCTGCCGTTGCACCTGAAATTTTGTCTTCCGGAAAAGAGGAAATAGTGTTTAGTCTTTATAACTTTAAGCGACATGCAGAGCTGCATGGAAACCTGTTGTGGCTGCATTATGTATGTTATTGCCGGGAAGTACATGATGTACAGATGAACGCAAGACGCCGTGGTTTTTTAAATAACACCTTTTTTGATAAAACGTGGCATTCAGCACGCAGGGCCATGCTTATGTGCATCAGTTCTGCATATTACAGACGAAAATTTCATTTTTAGTGTAGTAGTAGATGTACAAATATGGATAAATTATTCCGGATATATAAGTCTATATAGAAATTACACCGCAATGGAAGGTTCATTAAATATGAGCTGGAGATAGAAAGTTTTTAAATCTGCCCAAAACATCTGACCATATACGGCCGTTTGAAGATACCAAGGGAAACAAAAGTGAATGAAGAATCATAGAAGGCTATTATTCCAGGACCTTGAGGCATAGCATTTTAATGTCAATGAAGAATAACAAGAAGGGGAGAACTCATTTCGTTGAATAAAATATCCCAAGTTGGCAACCCATTGTTACATAAAGCTGGGTATTTGCCCCATCTAGCCTGATCTCTGTGGATTCGGAGTATTAGAATTTCAGGAAAAAAGAATAGCATCGGAGGCTGGTGGTAGTTGGTGAGAATATCCGGGGATACACGGTTGTGAATATATTTGAATGAGAACAACTGATATGCGGGTGCATCCGTGAAGATTGTCTTTTATTGTGACAGGCTCGCTACCCAGTATCGGGTGTCAATAAGAACGGTGACAGTTCCAAAGCTCACGCTATACACCCCGAAGTATCTTCCTACCAATAACATGTTACCGATGAGTAAGAATTACTTGTCTCCTATTCAAAAATAATAATAATAACGGTGTACATCGGGAAGACAGCGAAAGACACGCATGGCTGCATGGTCAAGCGTTAGAGTTAATAAACAACGCATCAGAGAACATGATTCAAATGTGAAGGATAAAAGGCTGATCATTGTAGATTAGGCGGGGCTTCCAAGGGATTAATGTAAGCCACGTTCACAACGGTGCTCAACGTTTAGATTTATTCTTAGATACTCACTGTTGAATTAATGGGCGTATTGGCCGCGGTCACGTAGATCCAACGGTGTAAATGTGTAGCCGGGGAAATTCACCTGCTTATAGCTTTTTGGCGCCGGAGAGCAAATTAAGTGGCCTCCAATTAGGAAGTACGATTCCCAACAGACTTGAAGCCGGGAGCGTTAACTGTCGCTGGGGTTTCATATCACCGTTCTGTTCCACCACAGCCTGGAAAGTGGATCGTATGCCCAACCCAGATTAGTACATGCATTTCTTGGACTAGTTTGAATTTGTGGCGTAATGAAAGATGGGAAATGAAAGCAATGAACAGTATAGTGGCCCGCTGGTGTACCGGTCCTGGCAACGTGTATCTGGAAAGAAAAGCGAAGGAAAGGTGGCAGCCTGGATATATTCCAATTGAAGTTCATGGTCATTGCAACAGGAACCGTGGATATAATAGATATGAAGTGGTGAAAACGAGTCACTAAGCTATGCCAATCTTAGTCCAGAACAGTGGCGAAAAAGCTAATGTTCACATCCGTCCGTTGATGACGGCTAAAAAGGGACTCTGGTTTTACCGACCACAAGAGATCAGCATAAACCGAACATGTAAAAGAGGTCAAGATGCCTAACGTCGGCAGAGGGCTCAGATTCATTTGGAGTTAACTGGTGTCGCAGAAATTCTATGCATCCACGATAACAAGGCGACGGGGCCAATGAAGATGTCATGGGCGGTAAAAGATGGGGGAGGTATTGTGCGAACGTTGTGCTGACCGCATGATGAAGATCACAGCGGGGCTGCAATTTACGCAGGATGGTTTCGGTTACATGATTTTTCCCATGAACCTCCAGTAGGGTCGTAGGTTTTAAACTAAAGGCATTATTTCCTACTAGCCAATCCTGTTTGGACCTTTTAGAGCTGGAGCTCTGACGGGCTGTGAATTTCTGCGTAAGTTGCGATTATATTAGTATATTGTTGCCCTGGTGGATCAGGTTAGGAAACCCAACCAGACATAAAAGGAAGAAAAAAGGAATTAAAGCAGCGAAATTTAGAGTAGAGAAGTAACCTGGAGCGACTATTCATATTGTTTCAACTTGGTATTTTTTGAGTCCCGTGATGGATTGTGTTCCACAGCAATGGTCCTGTGGGCTTTTGACCATGAGAATAGTAGGACAGGACCAGGATATTTGTCTGTGATCAGGGGACGGGGTCAGAGCGAGGTGAAAGTGGGTAGGGCCAACGCATTTATGTGATATATTCAGTGGACTAGATTCCAGAATCGCATAGGCTGTGGGCAAAGTCCGAAAAGACGTGGTCCCTGGGCAGATCGCTGAGGTCTCCCCGTAAGCAGGGACAGTCATAGTTCACTAACAGGAGGTAGCCTGTTTTCGCCTTCACGACCTTTATAAGGGCGTTATCTTGGCACAGCGCCTTCTTTGGAGGAGCGGTACGGTTCGCTGGGGACTACACAATTTCTCCCCCGTCTTGATTTTACATGTGGCATGTGATGCTCATAACTGCATGGGGGTGGGCTGATTTGCTCTTCTGCAACTTTGCTTGTAGACGACGCGTCACTGCAATGCGGTGAATGGATGTGAGCCGGAACAGCAGTGGCTAGAAACAGGCAGACACAGGTACGGAAGATGTGTGACTCTTCACTAGTGCTGAGTACATTACTGGGTGGAGGGAATCACCCCTATTAACGAGCTGAGTATCAAGCAATAGTTGCTAAACATGAGTAGATAACTGACTGCATCTATTTAGGCTGTATGGAGCAGATGGGAATGATAAAGTAGAAAAGTTGAACGGGGACACGGAATTATGCAATTAAACAGTGTTTGGGTTTGAAGCTAAGAAGAAACAAAGAAATGGCAGACAAGTTTATGGAAAGTACATTGGTTAAAAAGGGCAATTAGGATCTCATGAGTACTTGAATTAATTTCGATGAACCGGAATCAGCAGTTTAGGCGGGGGGGAAAGTGATAGTAGAGAGCATAAAAGTAGATATCGCTGAAGCTTTTAGGGTCTGGAGTGTATTGTTGAGTTCTTAGTTCCCATTCTGGAAATCTTCGTGTGCCCAATCTTCGGAGTTGCCGTATCCACTTAAAGTGCCCTGTTGCATGCACTGAAATTTGGCTTCAAGGTTTGAATGAACTGCCCGAGGGAAGAAGGTCTCCGGATGGCGATGAGCTATTTATTCCAGAGCTCCCAGTAATGGACGAGAAAGAAATTAGATCTTAATCTTAGTGTCGCTCGGGGAACGTAAATTCTGAGATTTAAGTCCCTTAGAAGGTGGGATGTCTGGGAAGGCAATTTTCGGGGACACGGTAGGGGACTTAGCGAGACACCAAAGATGTCTGTGCAAAATGTACGAGATTTTGGGCAAGAGCAGGAGCCAAAGTGGATCTAGATGGAGTGGAAGGCAGTGTTCTTCATATGACAATGATGAAGAGGAGTCAGGAAATTTCTCGGTAGATGAAAGCTGTATTTTCTCAGGTAAGAGTCCGTCCACTTGTGTTACCCTGGAGAATACGATTAGGTAATACTTGTAAACGGTTTGGTATGTGATAAGCGCTTTAGTAAAAAGATTTTAGGTAGTTTAAATGAGATAATGTAAGTCCGAAGAACCTTCCGGCTTAAACATTCAGGAAGGATGCGAGTTCGGAAAATGTCACCTTGCATAAATGAACGATTTCCAGGCCACGTACAGGTGCGTTTGGTCCAATGAGAGTTGACTGTAACCTCACAACCACGCCCAGTACTCGACATCTGTAAGTCATTTAGGAGTTTTGGTCGCGGAGAACTCCACCTGGCTAGAGGTATACCACAGATCAAGCCGTTTGAAGCCGTCAATGCTGCTGGAAGGCCTGGAATGCACTTTTTGAATGTTGAATTTATGCAGGATCTCATCATCATCGGGCAATAAAAATGGGATGCCATACCGCATAATAGTAAAAAGGCATTATTGTAGAGTAAAAATAAGAAGGGGCCAAGTATGATTCCTTGAAAGATGCCACTGGTGACAGGAGCGAGATGCGAGAACTCATCCTCTACAGTAACCAGATGGTGAAGGTTGGAAAGATAATGTGTGCCATGACCGAAGGGTACTCCAGACGCCACAGTTCATGAGCTTGAACAGGACTCGAAAACGAGACGACAGGTCAAATACCATACCACGTAAGTTGCTTTAATTTTTGTTCCATAATTCTGCATTTAGAGGGAGTAAGAATGATGGGGCTGCACTTAGAAAGTTCACGCATTGAGCCCTCTTGTGCGAAGGGAATATTACGGAAGTTTTTACTGTGATGCAAATGCACTAAATTAAAGGGAAATTTTGAAAACACTGAACAGTGCTGTCACAAAATCAATTGCCTCATTTAAAGGAAGATTTAGTAGGATGCTATTTTGTCAAGGTCTTGAGAGCTACTTTCCATAGCTGAAATTCGATGTCAGACTGCAGGTGATTTTGGTATGAGACAAAGTTGACGATTAAAAGCAAGAATCCCTTTTCAAGGAATTGAAGAAGAATAAACGTAGTGCATTGGTGACTGCACTGAGTGAACAGACGTGTCAGTTACTATCTCGTATTCAGTAGGGAATGTTACATTTGCTGTAATTCCTACTTTGGGGTAACTGAGCTGGTTTGAGAGACCTTTTGGGGCTACGTACAGCCAAATGCTCTTTGTTGATAGAGTTGATAGACGCGACATGCAATGAGGCTGAAACAGGACAGAAAACTCACTAATTCCGCTGTATGCAGCTTAAAGTTTCATATACTTATCCTGTGGACGGTTGGTAGAAAAGCTTCGAAATTGCTACATGATGGTTCGAGTATGGGTTCTTTGTGCAGAACACTCAAGTAGTTTTGCATACAGTGTATCGGTTATCCTTTGGAGTTGTGCTCCAGGATAAAGTCACCAGGAGTTACTAAGCAAACAGTACAAGCGAGACGGTCGTCGTTGAAGTGAGGGTATGATTTATTGTTCGCTTCGCACCTTGGAGGAGTTAGATTGGAAAAGGCTCAAGGAATCACTCTCTGGCCACCGCCAAGAAAATGGACAAACGTGTTAGTCCGCTGGCCAAGAGTAAACACCACATCAAAGATATCATTCTTCCTAGTTGGTTATCTAACATGCTGCATCCAGCGTTCCGTGTGGATAAGGGAGATGGAACCAAGCTGAGGTCTATGAAGGAAGCCCAGCCAAAGTTAGACTTGTTGAAGTCACCAATCATAGACTAAAAGCAAAAATACTGTTGGATCAGATACTTAAAAGCGTTGATAACAAGTATGAAATTGGGGGCAACCCTGCCAGGGGTTGGTAAATACACCTCAAAAAAAGGGATGAGTTGGACAGCGAGGGAATCTATCAAATGAAATCATGAAAGAAATCAAGGATCGTATTGTTGTGCAAGGTTGCAGAGCACTTCCATTTGGTATATAATAAGCAGCCCGCAGCGCGGTTGGACCTGCGTCTACGGAACACCGTGCAATCTGCAAAAAGACAAAGGCTCGATGGACCTGGATAGACGATCCTTGTCTCAGCAATGAGAATGATGTCCAAATTTATTCCGGATCGGACCGGACTGAAAAAAAACAATAAGCGGGCGTGGAAAATATTTTATGAAGGATGATTACATTCCCACCCAATGAAAGTCATATTTCATATCACGCCTATTCGCATGGTTTCCTCCCTATACCTGAAAGGAAATAAGGCAGTATATTTTCCGCTGGAATAGTTATTCTATACCTTGTATTCACAGGGTACCTCATTGCAGGTCATCCCTCATAGAAAACCCTTTTATGGGTCCCATATCTTGGCTTTGGCCAAGTTATATAGGCATCAAGGCTAACCAAGACGCGAAGCTTAAGGAGCTGCTGGGTAGGCTAGTGATGTTACATGAGAGGTGGTACCCACATTTATGTGACTGGTTGGGTTGAGAAAATATGTGGTGCTTTGCAGTAGGCGTAACTGCTCACTCTTTGTCCGTACCCTCGGTCTCGCACATCCATAAACCATTATTTTATCATCTTTTCAATATCCAAAGCAGACGTTTCCTGGAATGCCCCTATCGACTTCACGGCATCTTTGAAAAAGTTAATGAAAGTTATGTACTCATTCTACCAGTGGCGGCTGCCACAAATTGATGGCCGAAAACCTCCGTTTTCCCAAAGGTTCCCGGCCAGTTATAACGCAGGGTGAGCTCTTCTACAACGGTCGCAGTAAGCGTTCTGCGCACCCTGGTGGCAACATCACTGGCACCACGGCGATTCAGTCCATGGAACTGAAAACCAAATGAAACCACTGTTGACGTACTGTTGCTTTGATGTTGCCTATTATTGTTAACTCCCGTTCTAGCCTAGCCAGTCCATCAAGGTTCACTGCCATGGCTGGGTGGCAATAAGGAAAAATGGCATCATACGACGTCCATCAAATCGGCGAATGGTGGAAGCTTGGATGACCCTGATGTCATGTAGTGGAAACAAAATTCTTTCAAGAGAGTCTTTGAAACTGACAGTTAGACCAGTTTAGTTATCTTGCAACAGGCTCATCGTGAAAAGCTTTGATGTTTCCAGAGTAAACGTTTGATTTATATCCGACAGTATATTAAAAGCAGGATGGAAGGAACTTTCCTAGATCTTGACGCGACCTCGTTGTTGCGTGGCAGTAACTGGTTGGTGGCACCAATTTTGGAGGTGGACTAAACGAACGTTAGGTGAAGTTCACACGAATGCCTGGATGCAACAGCATCTGCGTCAAGTATTACCCAGAGGGGTTCGGAGGCCATTCTAACAGACTCCTTTCGAGTCTTCTGGACCGATGGTTGTTCTTCCGAAATGACCTCCGATAATTGTTGCACGGAGACTATGAAAGTACATTGAGAGGACTGGTAACATGCATCCTCCCGGTGAGATACCTCTGCGAGAAAGGGATCAACTGCCCCCTGCTAATTGGAGGTGGTTACTCGCCTGGACTGCCAAAAGGACTGCTTTTGGAAATTCATGGCTTCTAACATACTGTTTGCAAAAGTGACTAAAATCAGTGTTTTTAGAGCAGCTGTATCCATCCCTGAATTTGTAATGTGGCACGGATTCCTGTTCGTAGTCCCCATTCAACAACATTCGCTAATGAGCAGCGAACGCTTCTGAGTCAGACTATTGTGCATGTGAGCCAGTTGCTGTGCGCCATAGAAGCCATGACATCCACGAAAAACATGACCAAGAGGTACATCCAACATTTCATTCGGCAGCGTTTTAGCGTCACGAGAGTTAAAAAATTTTTAACGACTGTTACTCATGAATGTGATGTTAGAACAGTATCCAGTACACACAACTGACTAATTAAACTTCCGGCATCAAATTCAATGCTCACACAGCCTAGCCTCTTCACAAGCAACATAGTGTAAGGCGCTCATTTCTGTCTTTTTCGGGCGATAGCTATGCCATCTGGTGATGCCACGCATGATCAAAAAGAACGAGTACTTATTGTCCTATCAGTCATAATGGTTCTGTTCTACACGACCAAGTGCGAGACACCTAATAGCATGGAAAACGTTCGGCAGTCACTTATGCAATTCATTATCAAAAACATTTGATGCGGACAGGAAACTATCATATCCTATAGTTTCTTGCCGGTTTTATTAGACAGATAAGAACCCACCGTGAAGGCATTTGTCGGATAAAAACTTTCACTTTAGTACACTCGCCCTGACCCCACCGATGATTAAACTAGCTTGATAGTAACCTGCCGCTATATGTGAAAGGGGAAGGCACTTTTATTATGTCAACACTACTTTGTCACTTAAATAAGCATATTTCCAAAAGCTCTGCAAAGTCCCTTCAGTGCAGCGTTTGCTGCAGATCACTAATGAGACTACGGAAAATTATGAAGCGATGCCTGGTGTAAAAAACGAGGACACAAGTCACCGCTAATAGCAATGGGCAGCCAAGTTGGCAGTGCGCAAGGTGACATTAATACACTAGAACAAAGGGGCTTCATGCTGGATTAAGTATATGACATCAAATATCTGGTAAAATTGCACTAAACAGCACCCAAGTAATTTCACGAAAAAGTGTGTCGTTTTAATCAACATCAAACAAATTTATGTGCCCATGTCTCACCGAGACGCCACTGGGCGCAGACGGTGAGCAGTGTACTACAAGTGACTGTTTCCGGGATTTTAGCTTACAGTATCATACCCACAGTGTCAGCAACCGGCCTCTGGTGAAATAAAAAACATCAATTAAGTACGGAACCAAATTCGGAACAGGTACTAAGTGTTCGTTCAACGACTCTCCTCAATAAGCTGCGACGCAGTCAAAAGCTAATCGAACTTCATCAGACTTCTTCGGATTAACTACTGTCTGATGAAGAAATCAACACCGAATGCGACAACTATCTCCTACTTTATCAGACACAAGCACAGCCCAAGCAACACGAGTGTCCCCTTGAACATAAAGTACACAGTAGCATGAGTTTCCCGTTTGCCCTCCCTGTGAGTGACCCTTGATGAAACGAAAATGGGACACTCAAATTGCAGTCGGCCACTAACGTGTTTAGGCCAATAGGTAATGGCGCACTGCTAACCTAGCTTTGAACTAATTTGTTACCGCCATCCCAAATATTCCTTCAGAGACTCTTGAGTTTCATGATTTGTCCTCAGCTGAAACCCTGGAATCCCAGCTTAGAACATAGAGTTAACTAGATTTACACATGCTTTCTTTGCAATCACTACAGACGTTCCTATTTTCCTGTTTCTTAGCCAATGAGAATCGATTTCCATCGAAACGACATATCACATAAAACGCATAGACATGACGCAAATCGCATCACGGAAGAACTGTTTACGACGCGATCGTGAACGGAACAAAGTCTTACCTCGTCTCTCCTGGTTATCTGGAAAGAATGGAATCACAGAATAAATGGATCAATTCATATTTAAGTCATCAATTAAAACGAACTCTTTTCCTGTTGATTTTAATCACTTGCATTGTCGCCATTCAACATAGAACGAAATAAGAATAACAAACAGCTAAGTATTGTGTTATGCAAGTGTAACGGAACATGGATTTGTTCCTCCGGATTGCTTGTTTAACCGAGTGTTGACCACCTAGCGCGGTCGCCACTTGTGGGTTGCCCAAGCAAGCCACACCCGCAGCCTGCCACCTCTTTCGACTGTCCTTTCTCCGTAACTGTTAAGTATCAGTGTTGACAGTACCGCAGTCGTACGGAGCCGAGTAAGGATGACGCACAAGTGGTCACAACGTTTAAGGGCAAACAAACGTAGTACGAGATCCGCTTTAAGACAGTCGGTCTTGGAAAAGAACACTGAATATCTTATTTGTGAAAGCGAATTAATCAGACGGTACGTTATCCACTTGGACAATTTGGCCAAACTGTCCAGTAAATTAAGATGAACCTGATGATAGGGAACATGAAAATAGGGAAAGCTAGATGAGTTTTCAGTCTATAAACGACCAACGAACTAACAAGACGGAAATGTAAGGTTCCCACTAATGACGTGATTATAAAATTGAAAAGACTATGCAATACGCGACCTACCGGATTCGTTCAGCAAAATGCCCAGTGACTGGTGAATTCATCTTCTTGATTTTTGGACCCCCGACGTTAAATCCATGCTCTTACCTTTGTAGATCTTTGCTGCACAATTTCATCATAAAAACTGCTTCTCAGTACGGCGTCTTTGAAGTTATAACAATAAAAAAATAAATAATACCTATTATCAGACGGTATAACATGTCATTGAATAATGATTCTTTTCGGTTGACACTACGCCTATTCAAATGCACCAAGAATTCTTTTTAGAACGATTTCCTCGTATATTATCTGGTGGACTCCACATCAATATTACCCATGGACACAAACTGCGACAAAGAAAATCTTGTTCAAGTAAAAATTACCACATTCGTGGGCAAAATACTATCCTCCGGCCTATAGAACAGTGAATTGTGATTTGTTATGATGTTCATAGACAGGGTGACCGAGAGAACTTCTGCAGCCTCTGAATATTCTATTTCTGCGCAACATAGCTAGGTGCTCCGTATAATTATTGCGCCATTTCATGGCCCTGATGTGACAATTTTGACAGATGCCGTACGTAAATAATAAGAGTGACAAGCCCGCAGCAGTTTCCTTGCGGCTTCGGCTTGCATAATGTTCGACACTGACAGAAAATAAAAAGCTGTAGTGGGACATGTTATTTAACAAGCGTAAAAACAATTCTTGGTGATGAGGGCAACCAATCGCTTGGTAGGTTTTAATACAAAAGCTGTTTAATACAGTGAACGTACTTATTCATATCCGGGCTGCATAAGTTGAACTCTCCTGACTGGCCTGATGTGTCACCGCAACTGTCCACTGAGAACTGCTGTTGTGCCACGCGAATACTTACATACCGCTTAATCTCAAAACGT
Organism: Fasciolopsis buskii; assembly: GCA_008360955.1. Classification (NCBI taxonomy): domain Eukaryota; kingdom Metazoa; phylum Platyhelminthes; class Trematoda; order Plagiorchiida; family Fasciolidae; genus Fasciolopsis; species Fasciolopsis buskii. The sequence continues at coordinate 242,892 of LUCM01005136.1, read as the reverse complement.
ACAATAAGTAGGAAGAGTCGACAGGTGGGAGAACAACCGAAGATGTCATGATCCATCTAGATTTACTGGATAACAGAATACTGTAACAAAATATAATCGTTAAAGCGTGGGAAACAGACTTGTTTGATGATGTTATACTGGCAAGTCAACCACCCCGAAGGAGGGTGGTGGATGTCACTCTGCTAAAGCACTCGCGCAACCACCGATTCATGGTCATTATAAATTGGTTTTTTTCCTAAAAGACAATTAGACAACAATAACGCATAATTTTGTCTTCCAAGCCTGTCTTTATGCCAAATGGGTTCTCCCGGTGAAATGTCAGTCGGTTGTTTCAGTAAACGTTGACATCAGCACACATTGCACCAGTTTTCTGAAATGAGTCCTTATCCCGAAGCAACCTGCAAAACAAACTTGTGCAGTCTTAGGTTGAAGGCCGGCCAATCGGACAGCGGAATGAATCCTTCTTTATCCACTTCTATCAGCTTACTGGATGGCGTTTTTATCGAGCTACAACCTTACGGCGATAGAGGACAGCAACACCCACAAGGAATAGAAAGCGGCTGAGGCGTCATGGTATAAAAAATTGTGGTAGCATTCATAAGTAAACTGTTTGCTTTTAGGCTACACAGTCGTGCTGCACCGGAGCCCTGGAATTCGTGCACATCCATAGGCTTCGACTTGACACAAATAATCCCTAATCAAAAGTACGGGTGTCGTTGGGCATACAATGGGACCCGAAATTGGCTATAATTGTTTTGTCGAGTCCCTAAACAGGGAGATCATCAACGTGAACTTGAAATTCGATGATACCGTGGGCCGGCGCTATCGTGTTCTTCAAAACTCTGCAGACATTCTTCCAAACCGAAGTGAGCGTACATTCTGTTGAAAAGATTAACGACCGAAGACACTCCCGGCGTTACCTAAGAAGTCCTCGGATCCACAGGAACAAACAGCGTCAGCTTGTGCAAGCCACATTGTGACAAGTGTTCTCTTGGGCATGTCTTCTTTAATGGCTGTCTCCCGTGCCACAAATCCTGCCGGATTCATACCCTCTAGCAAGGAATTCACATTCCTTTTTTAAACAGCTGAGACTGAAATGTTGCACGGAAACATAGCTCACTTTCATGCACTGAGTCCTAATCGTTGTTTGCATTGATAAAATCATTGTCTCCATTTATACTAACAATTGTGAAATGAGAAACTTCACCACCTTACAAAAATGTGACAGGATAACCACTGCAATTGACTAATTATCAACACTGTTAATACCAGTTTCCAACACTACCTGTTTCCGCTGATGATGCATCCTCGGAAGTTGCAGGCTTATCGTCAACACTTATCTGTTTCATCATTGTCTTCACGAAATTCCGTTTTGTGGTATACGAATATCCACGCAGATGAGCTTTAATAAATTCAACGCATCAAGGTGCAGGAAAAACGAGGGTAAATTCACTTGGGTGGGACACATTAGTCAAAATTGGCTTTAACATCCCATCATGCTGTACAACCGACAGTAAATTAAAAGTTAGGACCCTATAACGGAACTTACGAGCTCACAGATCCAACGCCAAACGAACTCTTATTACCTTAAACATACTCGAGGATAGCATAATTGCAATACAAGTTAAATATTGATTATAAATGCCTCCCACTGAAAATTTCAAGCAGTATTAGCGATCGAAACCTAAAAATAGAACCCTTATTTGTTTCCTGGGACAATAATGCATTGTCTTATGTGCTTGAGGAGAATCTCCTTTTTCACCAGCTATTTGTATCGTATGACCAGGTAAATAATCTTTTGGACATCTTAGGTTCGAGTGGCATTCGATGTCTAGCGTATCAATGGGAAGCATCAGAAAAGGGAATTATTTGACTATTAGCTTTTGGGATGGAAGGAGGATACTCCAATGTCTCCCTGTACTGTTTTGGAGTGTATCTACGATCAAGGTATCACTGCAGACCTTTACTTCAGGTAAAAGTCTGCTTTTCAGAAGCCGCTTGATCAGCATTTGTGATCGGTGCAACGAAAAAGTTCAGCTCCAGTATTTTCCTGATTCTTGCTTTATCAAGACAAATATACATTCCAGATACCCTTTCTTATTTGTGGAGATCTCCCTAAAATCTCCCTAGCCCTTTCGTCTTATTCTGACAGCGATGTTTCTAAGCTTCACTATCTAAAATATAGTGACCATAAATCTTCCTTAAGTTAGCTTCAATGCCCTGTAAACTCAAGGTGCAAAACCTTATTCTCGTATTTCTGTTTAAAGGTCTACGAATGATTCAAACCAGGGGCTCAGACTCTCAACCTTTCGAGGGAGTTCCGTAACTTTCTGCTAAATTACTTCTGATCAGAGAGCCATCTGCCTCTGTAGGCAGCATAGCATTCGCCACCACTGTCCACTTTGATGTTTCTATTCGTACTGGTATTACATCTGGATACAGAGCCGAGGAAACCGCAGAGATCTGATGCAAAGCATTGACACATGACAACTATCGGAAGTCCGATGCAACAGACGGTGGTGGGGTTGAGCCAAAATACCTGTCCACAATTACCTTCCACAAGGCACCTGTCGGTATGATGACCTTTTCATAAGCACGCGAAACAAATCTTTCTATCTGATACTAACTTTCATGGGTCTGATAACTCATTGCATCCAATTCCTTGCAGTCGACCAATTCACGAGCGGCTTTGAAACTTGTTTGTCCATCTTCACGAAAAAACTAGATGCAGAATCTTAACCAATCCCCCCTTTCTAAAACTAACAAGTGAAGATCTCATGTTCGAGCCACAACTATCTATGCCGGTTCCGTTGGAAGCGAGCGTGGAAACATATGAGTTGGCACAGATCACGAAAGTTTCGTCCTCCACCGCTGTCATAGATCTCCTGGGTAAGCTTAACCCAATCGAACACTATGACTCAGGACAACTTGCACACAATCCTATCTATATTTTCCAGGGGATTCAGACCAACCAAGTAACCTAAATGCTCTAGCGCGTTTTCGTAGCTAATTAGCGTATCAGCATAAACCGCTATATATTTCTGGTCATAGGGCAATGCTTCAGAGCTAGCAAACTCCTCAATCAAGGTCCACATGATAAAATGCTTAATACCACAGAGAATCTGCGTAGTCTGTCTCGCCCGTTTATACACTTGCGTAGCATGGTATAATAGGCATCCTTCTATAGCTTCCTTAAGTTTACCTTGACCATAACTTTGTAAAAAGTTTAATTTATGCCTCCTGTCATGGACTCCACTTGCGATCTGCTATTCAAAACGACAGTAGAACATAATGCAACTCCTGGGTGAGCCATCGAATGGAGGTAATTAACACCTCGGGAATTCTAATTTGGAAATCAAAAATTCAGGGGTAACGCTACCCCTACCCAGAGCTTTATTGCACGCTGGAACCACCGGTATCCCTCTTCTTTTTCTGGACTATCAACAACTGGGAGATTGCACCGAATGTCCTGAATAAATACTTTACCATTTCTATCGGTTACCCCATGGCTTCCCATCCACAAAACGGCCCTTACCCTGCGTTAAGCTTGCGCAGCTCTGCTTATGGCTTTCGCTGCCTCCATCTCTAACTGTGCACTCTATTTTTAGTTGAGCATATAGAAACAAATGTATATTGTATTGTGTTGTAAACGCTTTTGCGTACAAAAGTTGTCACATTTCAATCAAAATCGTGGGCAAAATATGGCAAAAGTTAAACTCATCACCTTGTGAAAACTCATTGAGAAATGATCTGAGTGCAATATGGTGATTTGCTCAGGAAGTCAGTCGAAACACGGTCAAGGTTTGTGTACTAAATACTGGGCAGTGGAGTTATTTTAGATATTAATTCTAAAGGGCATTGAATAAAAAGTTGATCGCGTTGAAATATGAGAGCGACACTTTGAAAGATCGTTGTGCAGAGGATGAGAATGATGTGAAAGAAATTTGCGGGCAAATTTCTCACATGCTGATAAGTGCTGGTCACATAGATTGAAGGAAAACCCAGTTAATGGTATGAAAGAGACACGGTCAATTATTGATATCTCTCGGCGAAGAATTTTAGTCTTTTTTAAATAAACCGGGAAAATCAACAAGAGAACAGTAAAGAGGGGTTAAAAACATTAGTATACAGATCGGAAAATGGTGTTTCGTTTCAGCTTGTGGTGTCGACGCTTCCTGAGTTGAAATGGCAACCGTCGGAGACTCTTTACACAGGTAAAAATGTGAGTAGTCCAGTTCAGATTTTTATCAACAGTAACTCTGAGGTATTTCACAGAATTAACCCTGGTAAGTTTTTGGGCTGATGGAAGACGTTTCGGGTGGGTAGGCCGACCGAGAGAGAGAACAGACATTCGAAACATTTAGGTGTGTCGAGATTTAAGCTAGCTCGTGCAGAGAAATCTTAAACAGAAGATAAGTTGTTGGAAAAACTTTGAAAATCATCGCTGTTCGAAACGGCTTGAGAGACGGCAACATCATGAGCTTACTTAAACAGATGATAGAGGGAACTAGTTGATAAGTCGCTGCTGTAAGTAGAGAAAAAACTCGTTGAAAGAACAGCACCTTGAAGCAAGCCTGAGTTATTACTCAACGGTTTTGAAGTTTTAGCGTCCATTCGTGTGCATTGGGTTCGGTTAGCAAAGTAATCAGACAGCCATGCTAGTAAAGAAATGGGACAACCAAATGTTTGCAGCTTGTGGAGTAGAAGAGACCGTGGGACTGAGTCAAATGCCGACGAGTAGTCCAGGAAGGCGCAACGCACAGATTTCATCGATGGGTTTAGGGACTTACAAATGTGGTGAATAAGGGAGGCGACAGCGTTCAAAATAGCCCTGTTAGATTTATGGGCAAAATGAAAAGGGTCGTCAGGAGGAAGAAGAACGCACGCGATTAGGTATAGCAGGCTCCGTCAATTTAAGAAGAAGTTAAAGGGATAGGGCGAGAACTTTTTGCTAAAGCAGTAGAACTGCCAGATTTTGGGAGGGGAGGAATAGTGACGGGTCTCCAACAGTCAGGGATGGCAGACAAGATTAAGGACGAGTTAGTTAGAGGAGTAAACGTATCGATCAGAGCCACAGCAATATCCCTTAAAAGAGCTGAGGACAGACTATCAAGACCAGCCGCTGTGGTAATATTATTGGTGCGGAGAAGATCGAGCACCTCTTACCTGGAAAAACTCGTAGC
>LUCM01005136.1:96568-237042 GCA_008360955.1 Fasciolopsis buskii | reverse complement strand
CATCATCATCATCGTTCAGCGTTAAACAGCAAGGTAAGCCTCACTGACCGCTGCCGTTCCCCAGAGTTACACGTTTATATAAAAAGAGTGAATATCCAACAGGAACAGGGAGTGGACCCACACAGGCGGGAAAATATAAGACGTTGCTGCAGCCAACACATGGAACACAGTCTAACTGCAAAAACGCACGTCTTTTCAATCATTCTGATTCGATAGAAAATGACAACGCGATCGCCATTGTTCACGGTTCACTGCCATATCCTTAAATATCTCCAGCCAGCAAGTCGACGAGTCTTTCGGACCCCAACCACGAAGGCGTGGGACACCTACGTTACCTAAATCCGCTGTACATTTTCTCATCCCACGTTGCCACGTCATCTGTTGGCCTCCACATGACTTCTTCCATTCCTTGAGAGGAACGCAAAATAGCACACAATATGGTGAACGACATACGCAACACTTGGACCAGCCAGTGCAGTTTACTGATTTTCATACGTTGGATGAAGGTATTCTGAGTACCGGCATCTAATACTAGATTCGTAACCTGTACATTACTCACCCGTTCACTGCATTTAGTCCTAGCGACACTGAGAAGACAGCAGTGGTCGAAAACCTTCAACCGACGAACATCACCCACACGCATACTTCATACCTCGCTGCCATTCAACAGAATTAAGTGCAGTGCAGCACAGCACACAAAACATTTCAACTCCAGTGGAATATCAGGCCAACGCCACAAGTGCTTCAGTCCAGTGCAAGCAGCCCGAGCATTGGATATCCGTGTATTTACTTCCACTCCCGAGATACCAACGTTGGATACGCAACTACCAAGGTAGGTGAAACGGTCTACAATCGTTATTTCCACTCCACTCAGCTGCATTCCGGTCCTGGAAGAGTACTTTGCACATTGAAGGTGCAAAGCGACCGACCTCGAGATTCTGTCTAGTGTGCGGTGGGCATGGCCCGCAGACTCGAATAGGCACAAAACGAAATCTGCGTAACCTAGGTTGCATAGCTTCCCTCCATCTCCCAGTTCGACTCCTACATCCCGCAGACCACCTAAAGCATCTGCCATCACCTCGTCCATGACGAAGTTGAACAAAAATGGAGAGATGGGACACCCTTGTCGAACACCGCTAGTCGTTTCCAATGAACGTGACAGTTCACCGTATACCCTCACGCGACCATAGGTATGCGAGTACAATGCTCGCAACAGGTTCACAAACTTAGTTAGCATACCCTTCCAGTGGAGAGCACTGAGTAGTGCTGGTCGATCCACGGAGTCGAAAGCACCTTTCAAGTCGAGGAAGACTACGATTGTAGGGCGCCGGTGCGTGTGGCGCGTTTCGAGTATCTGTCGGAGAGTGAATATCTGTTCGATGCAACCTCGACCTGGACGAAATCCGGCCTGTTGTTCGCGGATATTACTCTCGCGAATCGGTGTCAACCGCGCAGCATTATCGAAGCTAACACCTTGGTAACTATCGGGATTTAACTAATCCCACGATGATTGCTGCAGTCACCCCGTATGACCTTCTTGAAGATGGGTATAATCAGTGACTCACCCCACGATAGCGGGATACGCTCCTGGTTCCAAATATCATGAAGCAAGGAGGTAAGTGATTTCACCAGCTCTCCTCCACCCAAGTTGAAGAGAATTGGGGGAAGGTCGTCGGGACCGGCTGCTTTCCCCCTCTTCAGAAGCCGAATATTTGACTGCACTTTCACTTCCGTTGGGGGATCAACTGACACCTCCCAAGGATTCACAGCTCCAGACCTCGGACTAGATACGACAGCATATGGCCAGCTAAACTGATCCTTGAAGTGCTCTGCCCAACGGTCCAGTCTTTCCTGTCTACCATGGATGAGCTCTCCATTTTTATCGCACACGACTTCACTAACTAAAGTACGTCGCGCACCGCTGTCGCGTATAAGCTTAAACAGTCTTTGACTGTTACCCGAAGCGGACGCCACTTCCATCTCTTCGGCTACCTCAACCCACCAGTTTTCGCGGTCATTTCTAAGGCTTATGGTCAACTGACGCTGCAGCTGTCAACGCATCTTATTCATTTCCTTGCAGTTAGGCAGCTCGCGTTTTTGCTCCATTACACTTAGCGACGGTTGCGAGATCCGGTGTTTTTGATGAATACTAGGTCTGGGACCGCAGACGAAATTCGCTGCCAAATGCATAGCCTGCTTAATTTGATCCCACTGATCGTCTACATTGCTATTGGTTGCAGTTCTTAGTTCCTCGGACAATTTCTGTTCGTAGCTGTTGCGAACAGCCGAATCAGACAAACGTTTGACAGCCAATCAGGTTTGTGGCCTGCGTCGATGGCCATTCAGCTGCAGCAAAAATCGCATTAAAACTAACGCAAGGTCCGATTCGACGTACGTGGTCCAGTATGATCTACAGTTCTGGACAGAACCGCGCCAACAGTAGCTAACTGTGATGCGGTCAAACTGACTGGAAGTACCTGTCGAGCTAGAGCGCCATGTCGTCTTGAGACGCGAACTGTGTCCGAAATTCGTACTAGATATGAATAAATGATTGTCTGCGCAGAATCGGAGATGTCTTTCCCCGTTGTCTGTTCGCTTTGCAGGCAAGGCGCATCGCCCACCCAAACCTGACTCCGATTTACTTAGTTTTCCAGCTTGTGCAATAAAATCACCTGCTATCACTACAATGTCAGAACCTTTGCTCTTCCGAACGAGAGTGACGGGATAGTCATAAAACTGTTTTTTTTTTGCATGTCAGTGCTGCAGTCTGCTGGTGCCCTTGCCGACATGACAAACAGGTTGCGTTTAACACAGCCATCCTTCCGGAAGCCCACTAATCCCTGCAATGTGGCGGCGCACAAAATACTGTTAACCGGGATATAGTCAATAAGACTATTCCTACATCTCATTGGTTTACAGCTTGAGTTTCTTCGTTTCCTGAACAGTGCAGGAAATATCTTGACGAGACATTGGGCGCAGTTAGTTGAATTTCTCTACTCGAATCCTGAATTCTTGTTTCACTCACACAGCAGACATCAATCGAAAGTGAGTCCACTGTCAGAGCCAAACACGCCTGTTGGCCAGCCCGCATTAAAGTGCGCACATTGAAGGAACCGAGATTCAGAGGCTGACGAGGCTTGAGAAAATGTGAGCTAACAGACTAAAAACCACTTACTACACCACTTGACAATAAACCGTTGCGAGTTTCGGGCATGTTATCAATGGAGATACTATGGGTAGGCAGAAGGGACAAACAGATTAGGTTGGAGACAGAAGAGACAGGTTGAATGGGAGAGAGGGAAATCTGAGCAGTAGCATACTTATCACTACCCATCCCACTTGCGCTCGATGCAATGGGCAGCGCGGTCCTGATTATCCTGCGCGACGACCGATGCAGTATGGAATTATTTGTAGGCGTGTAACTCAAGGGGAATAATGGACGGGTACTGCTAGGGAGTCCAGCCGCCAAACAGAAGAACGATTAGGGTTTTCAACCAAAGCCTTTGGTTCTGACAAGAACCTGACCGCAAGGCAGTGGGGAATAGCTGAGTGGAATCCCATCTACTTGGATCAATTAGTCTTCCACTAGCTCTTCCGACTGAGCTGCTAACTCAGATCAACCTCTAACTCGGAGAATCAGGAGACTACTTCGTCAGGCCTCTACCCATTGACCTTTCAGGCATGATTGGATCTTCGGCTTGAGATAAGCCATCCTGTATAGCTCGTTGGATCGTGGAGGCACGCAAGCCATTACACCACGTCAAGGTGTATACTCTTCTAGATGAAATACAAGATCTTTAGTATAAAACCATGTTTAATCCTAGTCCATTTTGAGAAACGAAGCGGTTTTTAAACAATAAAGATTCCGGCCGACTGTAGCGGCAAACGGGCAGCATAATGGGAACCGAAATCGCGCAAGAACTCAACAAAATAACAACAGCATATAATTGTGGCGTGGCCAACCAAAGGGACGCTCACGGAGCTATTCGGCTCGTTTGTGATAACTTGTCCGACTGATGAGCTATTTCATCTAACACCTGGCTTCCGGAGTGGTCCATCCTGGAGAGCGAAATGCACAGCAAGACAGAAGGGCGGTCAATAAGAGGAATGCACAGCCAGAGCTTAACCGACCAGAATGGAATCAGTTTCAGGTGAAACAGAAAGTGGCACAATTGTCCACCGGATTGCAAGAACCTTAAGTAGTACAATTAACCGACAACAAACAGAACTGCTAGATTCGATCACCAGTCAATAGGATAATTCGGAAAGGAGCCAAATACTGCAGCGCCAGCCTGATGATGGCCTCAACGTACGGCTACGAAAATTAGCCGGCTAGGAATGATTACCATATCTCGGAAACCGATAGTATCATCAGTATGGATTTGTTATCCAGCTATCTGACCAGAGCGCGAACCCGGAGAATAATTAATGAAACCACGAGTCAGTAGACAACTGGACGTTAGTATTGCTAAGTGCGGTACCTGAGTCAAATAGTGAACAATGTTACAGTGTAGGTTTATACCTGGCTATAGTCATTCCGATGTTGAAAGCCACGAATAAAATGAGACGCATGAACAGCCCAGCGTGAACTAAAATGGCTGATACTCTCGAATGCAACTGTGGGATAGTGGAATAACCAAACAAAGAATAAGATTAACGAAGAATGCTGCTCAGAACAAACCGGAAAAGACCTGTGTCTTTATAATGCGTGAGCATCTCTAACATTCTCTACTAAATCTTAGTTGTTTCTGCGTGTTTTCCTGCTGCTTCTTGTCTTCTGAAAGTTCCATTAGCCCTCAACAATGAACAGTGACATCAGAATTCTTGTCCGTCTTCTGGAGTAAGTCCCCAAAAACAGCTTGCGGCTAACCCAAACTCCCTGGGCTTTTAGACCATGCAAACCATGGAAGAGGAATCTGTTACCGCTTGCTGCGTTTCTGTAAGAATTTTATTATTTCCAGGAGCCTGGAAACAAAGCAAACTGCAACAGAACCGTTTGGAACAATAATGTCTCCCCGCCCATGCAGCTGCACTCAGTCCCTGCCAGGGCTAGACGTGGGTCTCTCGACTCTGTGCTCAAAAATTGCCAGTACTCGTCTAGCTAACCCCGACCATTTTTGAATAGATTCTAGATGATTATTCTTTGAGAAAGTTTTAGACGACGAAGTATCAGTATCTTATGGATCGAGATCCCCTTCAAAGAACATTTCACGTACTCGGAATTAGCGGACCTCTGTGCCAGGCGTCCTGTGTTCACCTAAAGTTCCTGAAGAGATCGAGAATCACGTTCAGTGCTTCTCCTGTCTGCATTAACGTCCTTCCTGTGGAAGTTGCTGCACTGAAACAATAGGACGTGGGTAATAAGGGCTCACCACTAGCATTAAGCACGTAACATCACAACGCTGACCACACGTTATCCCGCATACAACGGTGTACTGACCACCACGCGTGCGACAAAAATGGCAGTGCGGTCACAAGCACATAGGCATGGCCAAAGTATAATTTTATCTATGTGCACACATGTTACAGCGGTAACACCTAAGAAGAGGCCTCGGTTGCAAGTTTTGTGATAGGTATAGGACAGGTTTACAAAAGTGGGATTGGAGAAGGAATCAGTAATTATTTGAAGCTCAGGGTGAAGAGTCAGCCATTAATCCAGTAAATTTGAGGTTTTACATTCAGGGCGTCGTTGCACGTAGCATCAATAGGTTTTCCAAACGGATCGTTCCATAGGGAGATTAAAACGTGTTAAGTGCACGCGAGAAACACTTCTGGGTGTCTAATTAAATAATTTTAGGACGCCCAAAATCTTTAAGTGGTAGAGTATACCAAGCACTGGTTTACAAGTCCCAGTGCGAAAAAGAAATGATTAAAAAGCTAGCCACTTTTGACTCGTTGTGTCTAGCATATACACGTTTAGCTTCCTTATGGAGTATGGGTTTTCTGAAACACCAGAGAACTATTTCGTGACTATTGTAACGCATGGCTACGGAAAATCTTGAGAAAAATTTCATGTCGGAATTTTTGGAACGATTGTCAAATGAATGATGTTTAGGTTTTATTCTACACATGCTTCTGTGTGTTTGAAGGTTTCGTCGTCCACACTCACCCACCGACTTTGACACCGCGTGGGACTCGCGTGAACCAAGTACACATTTCGCTATGAGGATTTTGGTTCTTGTTAATGACTTTTTCTAATCTTACGTTTAGGTTCGTTTATGCTTGCATATTGATTAAAGCTATAAATTCAATTGTACATGGGATTCGGAATTTCAGTTTTGGCTACGATCATTTCAAAACACGTTACAACTTCCCTTTGATCCGCTCCAGCATTTTTCAGAACGGATTCGGGGAAGTTTACGATATAGGTTCTACAAAACATAAAGATTGGCCTTGGAAATGGCATGAAAACTGCACGTTGTCATGTTAAGTACATGATGACCGAGTAAGGAGAGAGACTGTGTAAACCAGGAAATTGCCAATTTGTCTTGTTCTACACTCTGCGTCGTAGTAGCGCTGCTTGATCGAAGCGGTTGTGCCGAAGCACTTTACAATGGTGTGCGTTTGCATTTGTTATCGTTCACGGGCAAGCGTCGATTGGCAGGCCTGCGTCCAACGCAGCCTAATGCCGGTCACTTTTCCACGAACTCGGCGCTGCAGGCAGTATCACCATGATCCTACTTCACGATTTGCACTGCGGTGTTGCTAGGACAGTTGCAGTTATAACTTGGGACTAAGCGTGAATAGAATATGGTTCAAAAAGACTGTCTGGAATCCCTGCTAGATGTCTTATTAGAGTGGAAAAAGAACTTGAGGAACCATATCAAAGTCCACTAAGAAATAGACTAAAAGTAGTACGTGCAACCAAAACATCCTCATTCCCTTGAGTTAGACTATCCACAATGCATGACACGTTGGTGAGGCAGAACCTGCGCGGAAGGAAGCCGTGCTGGATGCTGAGGGAAAAATGGATATTGCGCAGTTACGTCGAATCGAGTCATTTCAAGGTGTTTTCAAAGACTTTGCTATGAATGCTCGGTGGGCTGATAAATTGATAGCTTCCCCAGGGGTGGTAATTTCCTGCATCAAGAACAGGGCTGGGAATCGCTCCCTGTCAAGGAACCCGCGGAAGATGTTTGTACATCCCTTTGCCTGTACAAATAATTTACAAAATTCTGAAGGGGAACTTCGTTCGGATCCATAAATTCAAATACACACGCTTGGTTCAAGTTACTTCTCATCTTTTTGTAACGTGCTGCTCAATAATGCATAGCAAAATCAAAACGTACACCGGGAACGAGATCAATCTGCCAATTCGACGCTAATGAATTGGAAAACTAGCTACACGAGGAGCACAAATGCCCGAAATCGTGCCCAAATGTATCTGAAAACGACGCGGAATCGATCATTGTGAAATACCGCAATAAAATAATCTAACTTTATATATATATATATATATATATATTTTGTTGGGAAGCAAAATTTTCGGCCCACTATGATCGTCTACTGATATCGCTCAGTACAAACACCCATATGATTTATACGCATTTACCTTCAGGCCATTCTTTCCCTTCTGTTCAAAATAGCCATATCCGAGTGAAAACAACGCGGAATCGTGGCATGTCGACCTTCAACTAAGGTGTTTAGTTGGATTGTACATAACTCTGTCGATGTTCATTGATCTTGTTACCTATCAAGCCACTTATATGGCACTCATGATTCTTCAGAGGCCTGTAATGAATTAAACACGATAGTAGTTAACATCTAACACTCACATGCTAGCCACATTCGTATCCATGATCAACTTACTTTGATATTTACATTTTTCACTATATTACAGAAACAAGTAATTAGTCCATGATGATTACTGCCATAAACGATGGCTTGCAATATGGTCTGGCATAGGGTATCTATGTACACTTATAAATGTGTGTATGCACTTGTGGATAGAAAAACTTGAACAAAATTAGGCGTTCAGTCAAAATGACACGTCCCCACCTCTTATGGAAGGATGGCGTACGCCTACAATGGCTACTGACATTTAGAGACACAAACATCTTGTAAATTAACCGTATGAGAAATTAGCATATGCGGTGGCTGTCGAACAACCACACAGGGTCAACGCGTCAAAGGAAATCGAATTCATTAAACTGAATCAGAAAGAAGAGACGTTAATGAATGAAAGATAGCATAGCTGTATAACGCGACCATGGTATGCAATCAAATTGAATAACCTCAGCTTACCTAAAACGACCAACGCCAAAAGCCAGCCAACTAGCGTTTGGTTATGTATGGTGCTTCCTGGTTTACCTGAGGGTGAAATTTAGGATATTTCTGATTCATTCAAACCTTTTAAGCCTTGAGGCGACCATCCTCGCAGAAGTAGTTTATGACCACAATGTCGTTGACGAGAAGTTTAGCCGTGCAAAAAGCGGATACTCAGGAGAATCCCATGTGTCCCTTGGTCTTTTTGTTCGCTTATATCAAATGGTTAACAGAAGGACTATAATTTTCGATCTTGACTCTAACCAGCTGTGTGCAAAGTCACGATATGATTAGAGGGGCTGATTTAGGTTGCACTTTTCTTTTTGAAGGATAAGTGGTGCCGAAATTTGAGACCGTTTTCAAAGTCTGCTTCTCTGAAATGGTAGTGTCAGTCAACAACTGGACATTAATAACTGTTAAGTAATTTATCAGAACATTCTTGTCTGTAAGCTGGTAAGAAGTTTGGTCCAAAGCTTCGAGTACCTTGGTAAAAAGGAGTTAGGTTTTAAATATTTCCTAGACGGAATACTCGGTGGTCAAGCCAGTAGGGAGAGAATGAGGGGAAGCGATGACAGTCAGCAGAAGTGGGTGGAAGGCAATGAGCCATTTTATAAAAATACGGAGATTGGTTCTCAAGCGTCGCATCCAGAGGGGATCGAGTCGATTATCAAAACATCTTTCCTTATTTATCCGTTGTCTGCATTGGCCAGGAGGGTGTTTCGTCGGTGAACTTTGGACACTCCGCACCAATGTTCTGTCAGATTTAAGAGTATTAATAAATGTAAAAGGGCGACTATCAGACCTAGACCTATCACAGAAAAAGTATCACAGGAGTTTTGCTTCATGCAATAAGAAAAGCTGATTTGGAAACCAATGGTTTTTAGACTTAGCAACTCGAAAAGCCACATCATCAGAAGGTCCGAAGATGTGCAACAGTTCAAATCAAAATCCCCTACATATAGTCCGCATTAATCGGTCAAGTGCAGTAAAATCTATCAAGAAAGAAAATCGGCAAGTTCGTCCCAGATGGATAAGGACTGGGAACTCAAGGATAGGTCCGTTCGGAAACCAAAATGCTTCTTCAACAAACCTCTAGCATGTTTGTTCTAGGTCTATTTAGGATGCATCGGTGGTTTTTGGCTGCACTACCCAAGGCTGCAGCGTGTTGCATGCGCTTAAGAGCTGATAGCAAATGTGATGTTACCTCGGAAATCCATCCTTTAAAGAAAAGGATTAGCTCCAGCTGAAGCTGATCGAACTTAATCTTTTACACATCTCAAAATGTAACTACACAGGTCGAGCGACTGTAATCGCAAAAGTACCTGAAGGCTATCTAGGAATTCTCCAAGTGTGGCTTGACGCAACAAATTTGACAAACCCAACTGGCTTTCGCAAAACGAATGGAAATAGATTTCACTTTTCGTCTTAATGTTCTCATTCACATATCACTTCACGGGTGCAATATTCTACATCACGTCCTCGAAATGTCGTTTTGAGAAGGAGAACATTCATGTCTTAGGAAAAACAAAAGAACATTTGCCTGTATCTGCCATGGGAATGATTTACTTGTGGGTTAAATTTGTTTCGGAGCAATGCAAAGTAAATATTTAAAATAAAATAGTTATTTTGCAAGTATCATTCCTTTGCGTTACCCGTAAAGAAAATTTCTTGTCAGTAGAGATGCTATAAAAACAATGTTATGAAATCAATTGACAGGGAAATATCGAAAAACGTCAGCCGGTGGAAGACGACTATCCTCTCAAGACCAAAAGAGGGACCACTACGCTTTTAAGGAGGGATATTATTAGAAATAATTGTACTCGTACGAATAAAAATTAGGGACAGTAATGACAAAAAAAATAAGAACGTCAAATGTTAGAAAGTTTTGTTGGTCAGCAGTCACCCGAATTAACTGTTACTAGGTCAGTATCTTGAAGTGGTTCCCCTTGGGCTACTGTCATCCACTCTCCTAAATCTCAACATCCTATGGTTGATTTTGGCATTTCAAGAGAGGCATTTTACTCTTCAAAATGATTCGCCAATATCAGTGAAGTAAAATAAAGGTTTTTTCCACTCCAATAAATAGCATAAGGCAATAGGTTTCCCAGTGTTTGTAGTAGGAAGCACCAAAAGACAAGCTTTCACATAATGGTTAGTGGACGGGGGATAATGAATCATCCAGATATTATTGAAATTCTCGTCTATTTTGCTGGGTTTCCAAGTATCCGGCCGCGCTATGGTGTACCGCATATATATATATATATATGTATTGTCCATTTAGTCATACAAATCTATGGGTGTGCATATTAGTGCGTACATATATGTAGCTCTTTAAGCGTACAATAATCAGCTCAAAATATATATTTATATAGATGCTCATAAACGTAGGTATATATATGTATGTGTAAATTTGAATGTAATCATTTGTAAAACACCCAGATTTGTGTATCGTTAAGTGTGGAGGCAATGTGTTCATATATTTATTTCGCTATAGTGCAGTTTTCTGTACATGAATGTATGTATACATGTATGCGCGTAAATAAGATTGAGTTGAATATTTACGGAGACAATATATATTTCCCAATATATACTTGTTTCTATTTTCTCAAGCAGTAACTGGGAAACACTGCAAAAGCAGGTAAATTACGGAAATGCTGTTTTGATAGGAGCTATTTACATGCGCAATTTGAGTAATTAAGCCCCCCCAATCGTGAGTGAAGCGGCCGAGTACCTAGGGAAATGCGCGCTAGAAGCTGAGACAATGAGGTACAAGCTGCAGAAATGTCGGGATTACTTCCATACTTCAAGTAGAACCCCGTGAAGGTAAAAGAAAAAAATCAGAACAACTGATGTTCTGTAGATAATCTTGCGCATATATATATATATATGTAAACATGTAGTTATACATATAATGTCTTATACATATCTGAATGCATGTATAATTGTAGCTAGTAATTTTAATTTAAATCATCTGCTACCATGCTGCTTTGTAAAACTCACAAGTCCGGTTATTTGAATGGACAGACATTCAACTCAGCAGACCACGCATTTTGTATAAGGTGGTACTCAAGTTTTCTCAAGTGGTTGCCAAAGTCCTGTCGGGTGACTAGTCAACTTAATCCATCCTACGGGTATTTTAAATAAGACAGAATTATTGTAATATGTGCACTTATGTTGTACATATAAAGTGGATGAGAAAAGTTTGACAACAGAACAAAAATATTTGTATTTGAAAAAGTGTGCGATATGATAAATCAGTGCTAAGTCAAATAAATGACTAGTGAAACTGTTGATTTTATTGGTCAGGTAAAGAACCTTTTTCAACCAACTTTGTACCCATTTCTGGACCGCTGATCTGTCTATGCACAACTCTAAAGGGCTAATGCACAAAAACCTAGAAATTCTGACCCTGGAACTTAAGTCACGTGGTGTTTAATTGCTTTGGGCGTGGTAAAAAACGAACGACAGTCAACGTTATTGTATCAAAACTATAAGCAAAAGATCAGGTAGTAAATACCCTGAGCTTTGAAGTTCCAGGCGTTAAACTCATTTCCCTGTACTCGATCACCAAAAACAACTAAACAGCAGACCCTGATGCACTTTGGCATTTACGGTTCGGGGAATGTGACCGTACACGCAATGCAATATATGTTAATATAAGCCCAGCTGTGTTGTTGCACAGCTTAACAGCTTTGACACTGGGCGTATTTCGAGCAAATCGAAAACAACATAAACATCAGTTTGGTTCAGTTTAGTTAGAGGACATGGAAACAAGTTGCCCGAAGTTATAAGTTTTCTCACCAAATTGATCTTTTATTTTCCCGTGGCTTTGAGATTTGTAGTCTAAATCGAGAAAGATCTTCAGCTTGGTATTCAGAAGCTGCCTGCAAAAAACGTTGATTTCTCAAACTAGCCGAAAATCTTTTTGCTCTATTATTAGAAGAAACTATCATGGGATTTTCGGACAAATTAAATAAAAAATTAAGTATAAAAACCAGAAAAAAATAAAAGCAACTCGTGAAAACGAATATGATAGGAGGAATACCGCGTGTGATAAGGGAAATAAAATAAAATAACAAAGCTATCATGAGTTAACTATTCAACAAACTATGACGGTTTAAGAGCTCCTCTAGTGCAAAATGCCCAACCAACTTTACACTGAAATTTGTTGCTAATTTAAATGAATTGTGGAAAATTATGGGGGATGACAGTTATTTCAATGTCATTTCCATCCAGTCACCATAAAAATTTGTTGAGACTATTTCGTAACAAAATAACTTTAAGACACGGTTTTTACAGTTCCCTGGGATAAACTCAAGCATCTGTCGTGTCTCTTGCTGGCGCACCAATGATCGGATATGTCAAGGCATGAAGTTCCAATTGTCCTCAGACTTACTAGGAACAAGTAGTCTAAGTGACGGGCTACTGAACATGAGCCACACAGACTTTTGAATGTTTTAAGGAATGTCGGTTTCTTTGTTTGTCACCAAGTGAATAACGCCTTAGATGCTTCGAGACAGACCTCCGCAACACTTACAAGTGAATTCAGGTGGAATGGTTTTACAGCATACAGTGGAATGTTCCAAAAATATACCGCGATCCTCAATGAGAAAGTCTAATACGGATTTTTGGGTCATACAAACAAAGGAAGTGCCATAGCTGCGGAAACTGTGGATGAAGTGACAACAGAATTAATCGTAATAAAGATTAAATCGGCATAATCGCTCCGTTAAAGACTGCATAATTATCGCTAATCTGGCAAGCTGTGTCTTAATTTTCACTCGGGCAGTATAAGCGATTAATGTTATTGGTCTACTTTCCCGAGTTTCAAATTAGGGGATCTGCTACTCACTTTTGGGCAATTCACATCACGATGCTTGCATGGTCATTTCGATCATGTTTGCCTTCGTGTTTTGCAATATTTTACCACCAACTGAGGCCGAAGATAGGCAACGCTTGACAGTTATATTTTTTGGAAGCTAGAAAATTCTACGTGAATTCCGTAAAGTTTGCCATAACTGAATGTGGGCCGTAGTTTCCGATTGCTGCGGTTGGAGATTACCGTGCCGAACAAATATTTGATATATAGTCTACTTAATACACCAATTGAATTTTATTCGACCCCGAAGAAAACGAGAGGCCATGGGTTATTGGCAAACAAAACACTATGGACAATGTTCTGTTCAAACAGAAACGGTTTAGCGGTGAAATGTAAGCATCTAAATTGTTTCTGGCTGCGTAAACACCGAATGTCACTGGTAGCGTCTACTGAGCTTCATATCACCGGTCTTCTGTGGGCTTTTGTGCAGTGGAGATCAGGACGCTTCTAACACCCTTTCGGAGTAGCTCTAGACCGGTGAGTGTTTCAAAAATACTAGCGGGACATTCGGTGCACAGCAAATCATTTGGTTTCGTGATGCACACTACTGATTCAAAACATTGAGGGAAACCTTAATTAATTGGAAAGGACAAAGACTTTTAAAAGGTATTCTGAAGATTTAGAAGATTTTACGTGAAGCAACCTGAGAGCATTTGGGAAGTTTTTTGAAACCGAAAGAAACCCTTGGAAGTTCTGTGATATATTTTCGTGGAATCCACAGGCAACGATTTTAAAAGTGTCTAAATGCCATAATATACTTAAGTTCCAAACAACATTTTTCTGAAAAAGCCCAGGGAGTTATGTGATCATGGTTACTTCAGATAGAATCACTGATGAACATTCTTCATTTTGCTGCGAGATTAGCACAAATGTTTGTGGGTCAAGTTTCAACAACGACACGTTTTGGAAACCAAAATAAATTGGACAAACTGCAAGTAAATTAAGAACGTTTCGCTTGCGGTTATTTTGCATGAACGGTTGAAGTGAAAATTTTCTCTCGGTAAAGCTTTATTTCAAGATGAAGCGTGGTGTGCTCTGCAAAAAACAGATTGGAAGTGGTTGCGTTGCTGACACCTTTTACAGCTGCCACGGTATAAGGAAGTTTTTACTCTGTGTCTAGTGAGCTGTTTTAAATGATTAAACAGTGACAGACAATTGCATGTAGCCACAGCAGTTTCACAGGGAACCCATTGTCACTAAACAACAGGAGTGAACAAGGTTGAATAACAGTATTACTTGCTATGACGGATATCTGAAGGCTCTTGTGCTTTTTTCAAGACAGGTGCTGTGTAACTGTATTTGTGAAAGTGGTGACGCTCGCAGAAACACGGATTAAATTAGCTAAATCGATCGAGCATGAAAACACACTAGTCATACGTTATTTCCTCAAATGGGACAAATATGCTATATTCGCTATTAGGGCCAAAGCCACATCATTCAATCACGTATTACGGTAGAAAACTGAACTGGAGCTATTTCACAAACCAAATTACGATCATTTTGACAGTTTACATGATTTATGTTGAGGACTCTGTAACAAACGCAACAGCTGAGTCCAACGATGCTATAACTCATCGAATTTAATTTGATGAGTATGAATTAGATTATATACAACATCGCATGCGCACTCCGACGGTCGATATTCAGTGCAAGTTAAATTGACAAAAGTAGGAAACTAATAGCATTCACAGAAGAAAATACAGCGGCCCAAACTGTTAAAATATTGTAAAAATAAAGAACACGAAACACGGTTTTCTGTTTTTCGATTTAAAATTAGAAAAGTTAACTTATTTTTCAAGTGCTTAATGTAACTGGGATTTCTATTAAACCATATGAAAAACTTTTAACGTCCGTGTGCGCTGACTAAGTACACAGCAGAACCGATTTTGACGTGCTAGTTGCATATTCTATACAAAATAAGCAAGTACACAAGGCATATTTACATCCAGTGAAATGGTTTCGGCTAATCCAGCCCGCGAGTGTCTTTCATGAGGTTCAGAAAAAAGTGTTTTTTTCGCGAACTCACCCTTTTTCAGTCAGCACGACCGTCATTTGAAGAGCAATTCTTAATCTTGCTGTAGGAAATTACATATAATAATCCAAGTGCAACCAAAACTAAAATCATTTGGTGCAGTCAGCTAACCCGTATCTATGGATTTAAACAGATAAATACTCAATATCACACGACCAAAGTAATATCAAAAAGTACCCATTATTACTCAGTCTGACAGTTATCCGATTGCTCTTCTGATACGCGCGACGTTCGTAAATTTCTCTATTGTATTGTACTGTATTGTATAGACTTTTGCGTACACTAAATAATGTCACATTTCATTCAAAAAAAGTGAGGACAAAAAATGAAATAGGGGTAAAAGGAAATTAATAAATAAAATAAAATACACTCATCGCTTAGTAAAGAATACAAAAGAACTCATCCAGGAATAATCAAAACGCATTTGAACAGGCTGCTCAGGAATTCGGCTGAAACAAGGTCACGGTTTGTCAAAATTCATGCTAAATATGAGACAGTGGAGTTCTTGTAGATATTGATTCTGGAGCTTATGGAGCGAAAAACGGATCGTTTGGAAATATGAAGGTGACATTTTGAAAGGTCGTTATGCAGAGGATGCGTGGGGTCAGAAAGAATTTTGTGAGCAAATTTCTCACAATGTCTGTCAAGTAAAGCACAATATAGACTGATGAGAGACTTCTTTCAAGAAAGTTCTGTCTCCTACTCTGCTGATATTCCTCCATTAGGGTTAATTGCCCCGTTGTTACAGCAGAATAGATTTGATTGGTTGTCTTTTCAAGGCATCGTAAATTGTCAGTGTGTCTACGTTAGCTTTAGAAGTCCCGTCATGCTGAATCTTGTCAAGATGGCCATTAGGTCGAACTATTTGGTTTTGCTTTTCTTCGGCGCTTATGAATTGAACCTACAGAAGTACGTTTTAGGACTGAATTGACGGTTAGTAAAGTTCCGATTTCAAAACAGCACGGACGGTTTTAACGGCTTCACCAACTTATGCGTTTATAAACCTCGGAAGCTGGTTATAAGAATGCCTGTATCAAAGCTTGACGACCAATCGACGAAAGGACTGGATGAACCGGAAGCCTTTACGTAGCCAATTTAGGTACTGACTATTCTACTTTGGAGGTGGGAGTGGATTTGTCTACTATTTTTGATGCAGACAACGCCTCAGAATTCGTTTGATATTTCTGCAATCACGATCTCCATGACAAAACTGTCTCATCAATAGCGGTATACACAGGGACATTTTAACGTCCCCATATTTTTACACAGCCATTTTGTTTAGCAAAACTTCAATCTGAAAGTAGAAAAAGTTTAGCAGAATTTGACTGTACCCATGAAACATGAGTGGCTTCTTCTTTTGGAACAGACCTAAGGTCCATCGGGAGAGAACAGGATATTCTAAGTCAGCATTTCAACTAAAAACTACAAGTTATTCTGGAATGTTCGCACTTCAAATATAACTTGGTTTTAACAACTGACCGATTTCCACCAGATCACAGATATATTTTAAGGAAAAAATATTACCGGCAGGTAGAGCATTTCACAAAGATCAGTGGTGCCCAATTGTGGATAGAAATGATCCGCTTATTACGACGAACAATTACGTTTGCTCTTCATGCTTCCCTCTGCTTCGCAAGGTTCTAGAGCATATCAGATTGCAAATTACCAATGGAAAAAACGAGCTCAACTTTAAACGGAACGCAACAGCTGTCCCTTAGTCAGTCAGGTATCAATAAAAAATTAGTTGTTTTTTCTAGTACCAGATTGAGCGTTGTAGCCTGATAGCAAATATTCGCAATCAGGAAGACAATAATTATCTAGAGCTGCATGGAGAGGTGTAAGTGTCTCCTTAGTGAGCCACTGGGTACACTGCTCCACCAGATGCAGGGGCCTCACCTTATAGGTGCTCTCATCAATCCACCAAGAAATACCAGTAGCTTCTCAAACGTTTTCCAACCACAGAAGATACAATCACACTAGCTGAATATCAAACTGTTGATAATAGGATGAAAATCAAGGGATTTCACCAATTATCACAGTGGAATGAGTTGGAATTTGATTGTCTTGGTCTTCAAATTCAGCTATATTCTAAAGCTAATTGAAACTTGACAATGGAACACAGTTTGGTTTTTTGATAATGTAGCTTCTAAAGATAAAGTTTCAAAAGGTTTCTTAGAATGATATCAAAACGTGCAATTTTTGGTGAAAACGCCCCTCACAGGAAAAGTATTCAAAAATTCAGTAATTTTCATGTGGAACAATCTGTATTAAATTTTACTAAATTCTAAATTCTGGCAAGTATCACAGTGCTTGGTTTTAAGGAAATTACCTGGGCATGGCCGCATTGGCATTGAGAGGTCTCTTTTGCTGGTTGGACTTATATCAAAAATTGGAGAAAAGAAAAACGGTCTTTACAAAAATCCAAGTTGATGCCCCTTTTTCTCACCTTATATCTGCTCACTCCAGCAATAATTGCAGAACGATATGATAAACAATCGGAACCAGTTTATCTAAAACAATATAAACCGACACCGCGTGCAAAACAAGTGCGCAACAAACACTGGAATTCACGAAGGGACCCTAATTTGACCTCAGTTCACATGCTTAGGTGACTTGTAATTGGCACCTATGCTCAGTTCGAACTAACCCGAAGTCGATCAACTGTGATAGTCGAATTAGCCCATAATTTTTAAGTCTTGCAAAATACAACTCATATACTGATTTGATAATATAAGTAAATATTACATTATAGCCCATTTTAAATCTAAAAAGGGATTCCAGTGGCTACATGAGTAGCCCCAGGACTAATTTGTCCCAGATTGTCCCATTGCTAAAGAAATGCCCCCGGTAGCTGAGATAACATCAACTTGCTCATCTCTGTGTCGTTTATTTTTCTTATAGCAGGGAGACTGGTCGATAAGCAAACCGCTACTCAGACAACCGGTGACCTAGACACGCGATTACTTTGTTTTCATGCAAACAAAAACAGAATAACTGAATGTGATAAAACACTGATAAGCTAAATCATACTTCACGTGTCCCGGTCCTTTGTAAAACGTCGGCTAGAAAATGCCAACAAATGCTGTATAAATGATTTCCTTTTCAGATTTAGTGTAGATAACAATTTACGATTGTTTTCTAATTGACTGGCTAGACTTTACGCGTGAAATGGATCGCAATAATTGAATTAAGGTTGCATAAAGTACATAACTTGCAGATTGTCACATTGATGGCTAACCTGTTTATTTATGCAATAATTCACAAATCGTTATTTGATAAAGTTTGTTTTCATTTTCACCTTTTGGATTGACTTTCTTCTATCTCATGCAAGTGTTTTTTTTCTGTGTTATTCACTAATGACAAGGAAAATCAACGGAACAATCAATGAACTCGTTCCATGTTATGGGACTTTAAAAAAGCAAAAATGGTCATTGTGAAATTGACAAACTTCTTCAGTCCTTGAAAAATGTGATTTGCTAAAATTGTTCCACACTCTTTCATCCTGGTAGCTATGGGATAGGGAGTACCACATCAGTATTTGAGGTACGTTTTTCTTCTAATTTTTTGTAGCAAGACTTCGGTGGTGTGGAGGTTATCTCCCTAGACGTACGTCGCCTGCGATCAGATTGGCATATCATTTCCAAGGCGTAATTGTTCAGCTTGAATTTTCGTCTGAATTCATGTCTCCGCCGCTGAACGTGGTGACTAGGTTTTAACTGGTCTCAGCTTGAATGTATTACCACCTACCGGAACTAGAAATTCACCTCGTCAACAAAACGCACCTTCGACATTTGTTTGTTAGTTTGGACCGGTGCACTCCTGCGCAAGGGTCAAATCCCTTCACTTGGAGCCCTTCGTTTTAATTGTTGCCGACTAATAATCGTCCCCATTTGAGCATTCGATTGGATAATTTGGAATATTCACAATTATTTTAATCGATTATTGCTTATTCGTAAGGGCGCCTGTTATTTTGCACGGAAAGGAAAAAGATGTTCTCCGGTTGCTGCAGAGTGTTTTTATTTTTACTCATGAACATTTATTTTCTGCCCAAGTTATTTTAGTGTGCATTTCTGAACTATTTCTTCTACTTATAACTATCCACTGTTTTCTCATTCCCCATAATTGTGGTCCTTTCAGTTTTTCTATTTATCTACAATGATTATTAAACAATGGGTTCTGCGAGAAATCTCAACAGATAAGCGTCCGTTAAGGCCTACTGGTTTGCCTAGACAAAATTTAACGTGATCTTCAAGGCACTGCTCCGTTTCCATATCTTGTGACCCTTTACTTCATTGGTTAACCAGCTATGTGCATTCACTCGGGCTTCTAGTCCGCTTAAGGTAACTTACTTGCCAATCTGAATTGCCTTTCTTCAAGCGCCCTCAACTCCAGACATCTAAGAGCCCCGAGTGCACCATTCTGTCTTCATCCTAAATATTTCCGAAATCACTCAGCAGCATAATCTCTGTTCTGATGGTCGAATCTGCCAATTACGTGAACGTTATCGTGTACTTCAGTTTTCACATCTTTCAACCAATTAAATTTAACACATTTTTCTTTTCAGATCCGTGAACTACGCTGGTACGGTGACAATCGTTTAGCAAAGCGTCTTCCCAGTCTTATCTCACTGCTATCCGCCCTGTTTCCGGACCTGACTAAAAGGAATATTCAGAAATTTGCAGATCGTTGATGGTTACACGTTATTCTTCAACTCTAATGGCCTCTGTTAGCTACAAAGTACTTTATCAGCACATCAAAGCTGCGAAATTACCCCGTGGATTCCAATGACATTCGTAATATACCCCAATGTCCCTCAATGTTATCATTAAGCACAAACGCTTGGCGACTTATCTAATGCGAGTTCTGGTCGAAAGGACAGAAATTGTCACGCAACTTTCATTTAGCTAGTTTATTTGACCTTCCATACTGATATAATTTCTTATCTGCAACTGGGATGAAGCATTGCAATTTGCAAAAGGTTAGGATTCCACGCAATACAAGTAGGGCTGTCGGCAAAGATACGCAGTAGGTCTGGTGGCCGGACAATTCTGAAATAGACTTTGAACGGCAAATGATAAAAAAATCGGTTCTACTTAAATGTCAACGTAATGAAGGATCTATTACGATTAACAGGGTTGCAAATTACATTGTCCTCAATATCGATGCCTCAGCAGTCTGTAACCATAATGATTATGCAGATATGGTCAATTATTGACTCAGTTTGGGCTGTTAACGGAAATTTCCTTTTCTCCTTACTTTCACATTGCACTTATGAGAAGTGTACTTTACTACCATAAACAATTATTCCTAATTGATCCACAGTGATCAACCGAATTAAGCACCTACCAATCCAAAATGTCACTGGTTAGAATTCCAGATCCAGCGGTGGTAGACTGCGTGGTAAATCTCATCACCACGCATGGCCTACGGAGATATTGTCTTTTTTAGTTGCTCCAAGATTCAGCCTCATGTTAGCCCGTTCTCTCTCACTCTGGGTGTTGGGCCGCAGTGGATGTTTCACATCTCTTCCGACATGCGCACATTTTAGACACGTAAAAAGGAATTGCTACTAGAATCTGGTGGACTAGTCATGGTCACACTGCTGAAAGCCTTTAAAATAACAGACAAAATGACACAGGTTTTTTTAGGTCCCGATATTTTCTTAGACGCTTGTCAGTTGCTTTCGAATGTAACTCACTGCCTTGTCTGAATCTGATTCCTATCCGCCGTACTATACGGTATGTTCATCCAATCAACACAGAATATGACCATTTATGCCCTAAATGGGCCTTACGTAAACAGTTTTAATTTCAGGGGACTTATGATAAAATACTTGGTTCCATCGGGCCCCGTTTACGAAACATTGCATGGAAATTAAATAAATCTAATGAGGCAAGAAAACGGCCTTGAAGTGATCTGCTGAAGATTTTTCTTGGGAAGCTGTTCTACTTCTCCATCACTCATTTTTTGCGTAATAAAATTAGACTTTGAAGTTTTAAAATATTAACAGTGTTTGTTGTATTTTATTTTGAGCATTGTAAGCCAGTTTCTTTGTTAGAAATATTTTTCAGCTTGTTGTAATTGAAATCTATTCCTCTGATAATGCAGCACAACATTCTGATCTTGCATGAGTTTCGAGGAGTTTGCCCCGATGAGGGGACCTATTACTTTTGTCTGTATTCGTCCGACGGATGACCGTACAGCAAGATAAATTGTAGTTTATCAAACATGACACCAGAAGATTATGAACTGACCAGACTTTGCCTTTAACCTGGACTTATTAGGCAATTCACGGAGTAAATGCATGATAATGGCGCAATGTTGCTCGATGTGATTAGACTGAAGGCCGGGAATGTGGGAAAAATTGTTACAAATCCACAGTCTCATCGTCTGTATGGGCGAGGGACCATTTGATTGGTTGCTGTGAATGCATATGTTTTTTGGGATTGGACAAGAACTCGCCCACACGAGAAAATCTATCCGGTCAGAGGACGCACTATTATCATCTTTATATTTCATCCCGATCTCAATGTTCACTCCAGGAATGGTCTAAGCCAATAACATTTATTAGTCTAAGCAACATGGTTGGGAAGAATATAATGTTTGGCAAAAGTTTGATGCACTAAAACATTTTGGAGTTCGTTTTGCACAACAATTCCCGTTTTTTGTTGGAGCCGCTGTCCACCAAACAAATCATTTCAAGCGATTTTCATACTGTATTAAGCGGAATGAAGATAAAAAGTGGAATCAATACTACAGATTACTGCGCCTGGGTGTGAAACATTCGAATTTTCTTGTTCTTTTCGGTTTCTGTCTAATCTGGAGTATACCGGGATTAGTTTATTGAAGAAATGTATTGCTAATTATCTACCTCTGATAATGAACCTGGGTCATCGCTTCGAGAAACGGTATGGTTATTAGCGAAAAGGAGACAGAGTAACAGTTCCGTTTTCCTGCCCCCTAAAGTTGATTTAAGTCGTTCCATTAAGGGGTACAAGAACTAGGCTGCTGATGATTTATAATGAATCCCGCATAATTTGTCATGGAGAATTTTTATGGTTGCATCGACTAGTCGAATTCGAGTTTAACTAATCTGGCAAGCGTAATCAGTTCTCCAGCGTTATAATGATAAATATATCAAGAGACTTGAAAAAAATGAGTGGGAAATGTAGCAGTTAGTATGCCGTCATGACACAAAATTACCAAAGCAATGACTTTTGAGCACGTTTACAATTTATCTTTAATGATTATTCCTCCAAGAAACATGTTAACTGAGAACAGAATTCATTGACTGAGAGATTGGTGGATTGATTGAACTGTACATTCAAGTCAGTAGTCCTGCAGTGGAATAAATATACTTCAATTTGATTTGATGAAACCTATTTAGATGGGTTACGGACACGCAATGGCGATAGATGACTTTATCAATACGTACCATGATTACCCATGTCGAATTCCAAATACGGTCGATCAGCCTTAACAAGGTTGCGACCTATCCTTAAAACCTCCCGAAGCAACTAAGGGTGGGAAAATTTTGTTTATTAGGATACACTTGAGGATTTTGCTTGAAGAGGTTATCGGACCAGTAAACCACATGAATATCTCCATTTTGGTTTAGAAGAGACGGTATTAACCAATTCGACTGCAAATCTATAGAATGCTTCAAAATAGACCAACCTGACGGCGGCAGAACGTGGGAAGAAGTGAAAAATAGCATTTATTAATTTGCTAGGTCCAGTTTTGGACATGGGATACAAATCACGGAAGAAAAAGGCAAACGGCCGTTACGTTGTTCCTGAAGGCTTTCCGGCAAACATACGGGCATTTCCGTTTGTCGATTTTGTCATCGTACGCTTCAATGAATACATGTACGTACCTATTCATCCGTGCATTCATTCGTGGAAACATTTGTTTTCTGACATTTGTATTACAACGAAAAAGTCTTGATCAGTCCTTTGAAATTAGGTTCATTTTTTCAATGATGGCAACAAATTCAAAAATGATAGGTGGGACGATAAAACAATAAGCTCAATTCGTGATAGGTGACAGATTAAATCAACTGTGTGTGTGTGTGTGTGTGTGTGTAATTCACAGAACTACCAACGGTTTAACTTCCACCAAACCAACAACTTATTACGGCCGCATCGTGAAGTAACCCTGGAGCTTTTCTAATCCAGAAATCTGAAGTTCAGATGAGTCACGTGACAAATGTTGTTCAGTTAAGATATCAATCTTTGATTGATGACATTTATCCGGGCGGATAGCAACAGCACGTTTTTAGCTAATCGTGATAATATAATCCGAATAGTCAAATCACTGCTGAGTGAGAAAGTTTGTAAAACAATTAACGCACAAATTTGATTGACTTGTGAAAAAGAAAATATGATACCTGCTTAGATTTATCCAGTATTTCCGTTTTAGTTTGGAAATAGACGCAATCTAACTTCCCATGTATCAAATCAAATTGGCACATTAATGAAGAATGATGCATTAATTTCTAAAGGATTTGAATTTGGGTGTGCTTTATTTTCTAGGCTAATGGTTCTATTGTACCCGTGGTCGATGAACTTAACAGATTAACATTTCAGTTAAGAAAGTTCCTCTGTTTCGCTCTGAAATGAGTGTTTTGATACCTTATGTTCATGGGGAATGGATAAGGCTTAGTCTATACAGAACCTGTGTTCAGGGCCAAGAAAAAGACTATCTTTGTCGTGTACATACGGCGTTTTTTACCTTATTTACGTTCTCCAGCTTCAAACGAGCAAAATGGGTAATTTCTAATGTTGAATTCAGCGGTCAGACAATCGCTTAAAAAATCTCGAAAGAAGCACAGTGGTCAGCGTGGAAAAATAACGAAATGTAGGTCAGTCATTTCGTATCCACATTGCAAACAGAGGCTCGAAAAGAAACGAACAAATACAGGACATTTGATCATTACAAAGAATGGACAATAAAGAAACTCGGATCAGTCGACAGTTTTATAGTTCCACGTGGCCGAGAATTCATTGTATCCATCTAATAGACGAATTATTGATCCACTGATGTACGTTCAGTAAATCTTGTCTTCCAGTAGTGTGATGCAACAGCAATCGGTACGTTGACTCTATCGGGACCTCGGTTACACCGTAGTTTCCGATAGGATTGCACGAAAATGTACATCCTTAAGAAATGGAGCATCCGAATAACGTACAGAGAAACCAGATATAGGATGATAGAGATAGTCTGCTGAATGGCATTTTGTTTCATATTTCACCTAACCCTTAATCGAATAAGACTAAAACATTTACTGAAGCAAACTAAAATGCAATACAAACGGTGCCAGATGTTCAACAACCCTAGCAATTTTCATATTCATTTTGCCAGGTAGAATTTGGCTGTAACTGTAGTTAGTGCATGTGTAAAGGTAAATCCATACAAGACTTCAGAATCCGAAACAATAAATTTAATATAAACAATCTGACCGTGTACTTTCTAAGGTATATGGCTTTACTAGATCTGTTTAACGTGTCGGATTAAAACTGCCAATGAAGAGAATATTGCCAAACTGAATTAACAAGGTTTCAGTGATCTAGGAGTGACTACGAAAGTTGGTTTTCCTTGCACCATAGAAATCATGGGGCTGCACTAGAAAAGAACAAGCAAGACTGGGTTTGAGAATTTGGAAAGAGAATTATCTTACTATTTTGAACAACTGACTGCGCGACAGAAAAGGCTGTGGACTATAAAAGGTGACATCTGCCAAGGCTATTGTGACATTCATCCTCTAACGCGTGAACGGCCTCCAGACTTGCGAAATAATTCATTTTATATGAGTCTTGTTGTATGTTAGTTTGAAGATTTTCATCATGTTCCCAGTGTTTGTGCTTATGTTATCACTAGGACCGCTATTAATATTGCACATACTAATGCAGATTGCTATCAGCAGACCACCACACTGATTCGATCGTGTAACCGTTGCGTCTGGTTGATAGGCTCACTGAGTTTGGCCAATTGGCCAGTTTCTTTTTCCCGTGAACTTCAATGATAAACAAGTGAATTAAGCCTCTGTCATCCCAGAAGGTCGGAGAACGAAATGCCAGGTCCACCGATCACTGGTGGTGAATGGTAATCCGCTATCGCCCGATTTGTTACCACATCCGACCTAGTGAAACCAATGAGTGGTACTGCACCATTTTAGGTATCGGGGTCAGGATTGCTGGTTCCCGAAGACTTTTGTGTAGTGTACTCTAGTGAATATAGGTAAGCCTTTCAGTTGCACTCATGCTTATAGCCTGTCATGGAAAAGATTCAGATCGATCGCATGATTGCTCCGAAAATATCAAACCACTATTAATTCTAACACCACTGCTGCTATTACTTTTGCAGTAATGAAAATGTCATACTATATGATCTTATTCAATGTCACATAAGGGTTAGTAACTATATCCTGCTTCAAAATTTCTATCCATGTTATTTTCTGATCGAACGAACATGAAAATGGCTGAAAGTAACAAAATTTGGACCCCGGATTAACAAGTGCGAACTTTGGCACATTCCAAATGGTGACCACTTGCATCTGCCAGGGGGAAATAAAAATGGCCAAAATTTCCATTGGAAATAAGTAGTAAATAACAATACCCATGCACTTATCTGTTTCAAAATAGTTTCCACGAACACACTAATAGGCCAAAACGGCCTGTGTCAATCAGAGATGATTTCATTGTAAACTTTTTATCGACGTCACAGACAACCTTACTAACATGAATCACCCAGTTGGAGGTAAACAAACATGAACTATAACGAAAGCCACAAATTTATCTTCTATTTTATGAGTTTCCAGGTGCGTAATTTTCTTACGGATGCGACCAGAGTTGTCAAAACGGATTGTGTGCCCTACTCTCTTTATTTCGGAAATTCAACAGACTGTGACACATACTGAGAAGTTCGAGAGCACCTGGATGACTCAGTCCAGCGAGTAGATTGATTGCCTAGGCCTTTGCTGAAAAGTTTTTAATATGGAACACTCTTCACAGGAATGTTTTCAATGCATTTTTTTGCTTTTTGGTAAAATGCAAAGAATAAATCATACTGCCACAAAATAATCACTTGGTCATAAAATAACACCAACTGAAGCAAAAAAAGATCAAAACAATCCCCAATCATGATTTGGTTTATCTTCCAACTGAAATTATCTTAGGGATAAAAAGGGACATTTTGCTGATTTATTTGAGAATTATTTACAAATTATACTCGTAAAAGGTTTGCAGGGTTTTATAAGTCAATGATAAATTGCTTGCCGGTTTCTGAGGCTAAAAGTTACAACGCCAAGGATGGGAAATAACTACTGCACATGAAATAGTACCACTGAACGTGAAATTGTTCTTCGGAATGACAAACAACTTGTAAAATTAGTTTGCTTTTCTCACGTCCTTTCTTTGGGCATTTTGCAGGTAATTCAATCTATTAGGTGAATGTCGGTTGATCCACTACGAAATCGCACTCGGTCAGTTGACTTGCCAAATTTCCATTGTGATGGATGCCACATGCTCGAGTAATTTAACTGGGTGACCCTTGGCTCCTAACTGAAATGTCCAAGCACCGTTCGGCGTGGCCTCGTAGCTCAAAAGGTAGAACATACGCGGTACAAATGCATAGACTGTGTCTATGCGTGATTTCAAATCCCGCCAAGGTCGAAGACTTTTCACAGTGTTTTTTATTGAGAAAATCTAAATTCCATCATGGCATTCGTAATTTGATAAATTTGTGATTGTGCATTGCTGCATTCGCGTGCCTCATCTAATTCCAATGTAAAAGACCCTTTCGGACTTTGTGCAATTGATATTTTTCTTGTAGTCAGGAGCTATGATAAATAGCCAGTAATGTATGTTTGTGTGAGTAACATACCTAATGGAAAAAATGAAACGTCAAATGGATTATTTCGCAATTCCTAATAAAGTTTCAAGTAGATAAAAACGTGAAAAAGATAAATCTGCGTTTAAAATCGGAGGCCCAAATTCAAAGGCAGAAAAATTGCGAACGCGTTTCTTTATTCTTCAAACTCAAACTCTTTTCTCTTTTGTGGACCTCCGTTCGTCCTAGGGCATAAAAAACACTTTGTGCAAATCTGTCCGCCCTATTCAACTGTTTGATTATTTCAGTAGTACGATATTTGGTTTTTCACGAATTGATTTATTCGACGACATGAATCCTGTGAAAGTTCTGTCATGCACTATAAGCTCACGGACGGAATTCAATTTGGACTAGTTAGGAATCAGAAAGCTTACCGTTAGCTCACTGAATTCATAGGCGTGTTGTCTGGGGTAAATGTGTGAATGGAAGCTCACCTCGCAATCCCTCGTCTCGGGTTCCCAACTTATTAAATTCCTGGTAGATTTGTCTTATGATTGCATGATTTATTTGCTGGTAAATTGCGATTCAGTACCATGTGACGAAATGGTCCGCGTAGCATCCACTCTACCAGTCACCCTAATCAGAAAGCAAACATCCTTGTTAATCCAACCGTGACAAATTTAATCCGCACGGAAAACTGAATGCTCGGCCTAACAAACAACATTACGTTTGAATTCGCTTCACAGAATGTTTGTTGCAAGCGAATAACTGTTAACGATATTGCCTTGTTCAAGTAACCTTTGTTATCATTTTTTGGAAATTGTTACTCACGGTAAATTAATTTTGTTCATGAAAGGAACGCTAGGTAGTCGTCAACGACATTCTTCCAAGAATTCGAGTTCAGTAATTGCCTCGCTTGCATTTTATGACTGCTATCGTTAGACGTTCACAGGCAAAAATAAGTGACAGGTC
Source organism: Fasciolopsis buskii (assembly GCA_008360955.1). NCBI lineage: Eukaryota > Metazoa > Platyhelminthes > Trematoda > Plagiorchiida > Fasciolidae > Fasciolopsis > Fasciolopsis buskii. The sequence continues at coordinate 209,065 of LUCM01005136.1, read as the reverse complement.
CAACGGTGTAACGTTTCGCTGAGGGCCTTGCCCAATATTTCTGAGGCGGTTTAAAAGTAACGTAATTCTATTTATATTGTGCGCTAGTGAAGTGAATTATTTTTCATTTCTCAATGGTGACATTTTGCTACCCATTTACTTTGGTGGATCCATTCCGAAAATCACAAATTCTAACTCTTTTTTGGCTGACTAGAGATTTGAGGACAATACTTTTGTGTATTTAGTTGGTTTTATTTGGTACACAAGCTTCACGTCGGACTGGAGTACTTGGCGTCTCCAATCCTCAGTTTTTATTATTCTTCCCCATAGTCTATTGAACAAACAGGGCTCGTGTGAGTAACCTATTTGCAAATTTTACCACATCTCGGAAAAAACATTTTGTCTGGTGCAGTGTAAAACCGTTCCGGACTAATCTAAATTTTTAGTTTAACGTTTGATTAATTTTATTATGTTGCCCAAGAAATTAAGCGTGTCAGGTTCTACCAAAAACGTGTGAATAAACTCGACGGGTGATCTTGAATTTAGGCGTCTGAGATGTTTAGTGGTGCTAATGTGATCGGACTGTTGACCAACCCAAGTAGGAAAAATATTCGTGCTAAACCGCTAGCCCCGAGGATAGATTATATATCACGTGTTTTCGGGTTAGCCATGCTATTGGTTTTTGTTAAAAAGTAACAGAGCAGTCTGAATCCAAGAACGAAACCCTGTAAATTATTGCTTATCGTTACGATAGTGTTTCAAGCCACACTGAGATTTCACTTGAAACATCTGTATTCAAGGATCCAGTTTTTGTTACATCCTTGAATTGAAGTATCTTCCTAATGGACACGAGATCCGTGATTTAATCCTGGCTGGCGCCATTGGTTGGCCAATTTGTAGAATAACGGTTTCTTGCAGAAATGCACATTTCCAAATCGAGAAAATATTCAACTTCTGACCTATCGAATGTTCCAGTCAAACCACCTTATAGCACGTCATTGTATTCTTTCCAGGCAGGATGTGTTCAGAATAGCTTATCGACTTCATATGATTTGTTTATAAACAAATAAATATTGATTTAGTAGAATTGACATAAAGGTAAACCAGAACACATCCTAATATCACACGATATTGAACCGAAGCAGTCCTGATGTTACAATCCAACCTGGTGGTTGGAATTTCAAGGATTTCACTGTCTGCTTAAAGTAGCTGTATTTTGCAAGCCGCCCGCTTCAGCAGAACGAGCGACAATGACAATGGTGCCTTATTTCTGTTTGCAATATCTGCTTCACATTTGAAGGCAGTGTTTCGTAACCGGGACTACAAGCACACAACTCGGATCTCGTAGACTGTCTGCTAAATTTATCCGACATTAAGCAGTTTGAACTCGCAATTTTCTGCTTATTGGTCAGATGCCTGCCTCTAAAATCAACCCTTTTCATCAACGCACATGCATTTAAGTAAGCAGAACGTTTTTTACAACTGCACGCAAATCATTGGGGAGGACAGACGAGACTGATTTAGCAATTTTTTTAAAAAGTGAAAAAATAAGCTGTAGAAAATCTTATTCCGAATAATAATAATAATAATATGGCAAGGATAGAATTGCAAATTTATTTCCCCTGCACAGTGCAACGGATGATTTCTGCAGAACAGTGGGACAATTGGTTCACCTCCTTCCTTACATCCAAAGGCTTCATGCGATGCAACTATTTCGTACGTTCCACATGCTGTAACCCAAACACATGCCTGCTTAGTATGCGTACCTGGAAATTACAAGTAAAAATCACCAGAGCAGCCAAAATGAACGATATTGCCAGTCTGCCGGTATTTATGCCAAGGTAAATTAATAAACTTTTTATCTAGAGGGTTTGCACGGTAGGCACCAAAACCAATTATTGTTCCAATTATCACTTAGTGGAATAGTGACATGAGTCAGCGAGGGCTGGACTGATTTTACCATCGGGTGCACGTGATTGATCGTCTCATAGTTACACTGGTCGGTAATTGTCACATCCGTTTCTTACGATCTCAATGGATCACGTAACCATTCTCATCAGTCATTCGAGTATGCCCTTTGAAGTTTGTACCCGTAGAAAAATTCCATTCCACCTAAAAAGACTACTTTGAGAGACTGTGAGGTATTCGCCAAGTCACGTGCAAAATGGTGGAATTAACAAAACTGCTCAAACATGTGATTCGATGAAATAAACCACCCTGTACTCTGGAAGGAGAGTCAGGACAGCTGCTTACTGTGATGAACCTCTGACCAAAACGTTGCTGGATTTGCAAAGGTTATGAAACTATCATTTTCAATTTGTATGATTAGAGAAAAATGTGGATCATAAATTAAATTTTTTTCCAGTAAATAGGTGCTGTTAGTTAAGTTCTTTTGAATGTTTCGCCATTATTACAAATGAGGATTGATGCCGATTTTTCTACTCTGTTTCGTAATAATATAAACTATCCCGGAAGTTTAAGCTGTTTTTCACAGACACAAAAATGCTCTCAATCGACAAGTAAATACTTGTGGTCATTAGAACGGGTCTTTAGTACCACATTGTGGTCAGTCATTGGTTTGGCAGATTTAAAGTCATAGAATTATTCTCCTGCTTGTCAATTATCGACGGATAAAACAAAAGTTGGCGAACAAGCTCGTTTTCAGTGATTCGTACTCATGCCATTACATCACTATATATATATTGACAAAATATTTTCACTATAGGAAGGATTGGATTAGTCATTTACAAATATGGGTGGGGAAGGGATTTGTGGTGTTAATTGTTTTGTTGTCTAGGGTTTGTATTGGGACGGGGGGTGGGCCAAGGGAGTTGAAGCGCAACCACAAATTGTTTTTGAGAACAAAGTGGAGGACTGTGAAGACGGATTGCGACAGCTTCCGCAGTGCTCAAGAGGCGACACTTTGCCAACCTGGATTGTTGACCTCTGACCTTATACAGGGTCCGGAAAGCTTGCGTCACATTCACGGTGTGGTTAGTCTGTGCTAGATGTGAAACGACTGCGCTTGTCTGAACGCATCCGTGAGCACCACCCGGCATGGTTAGGCACTGGAACAATTAAGTCACTTAATAGCGCAGTCGTTTCACATCTAGCACAGACTAACCACACCGTGAATGTGACGCAAGCTTTCCGGACCCTGTATAAGGTCAGAGGTCAACAATCCAGGTTGGCAAAGTGTCGCCTCTTGAGCACTGCGGAAGCTGTCGCAATCCGTCTTCACAGTCCTCCACTTTGTTCTCAAAAACAATTTGTGGTTGCGCTTCAACTCCCTTGGCCCACCCCCCGTCCCAATACAAACCCTAGACAACAAAACAATTAACACCACAAATCCCTTCCCCACCCATATTTGTAAATGACTAATCCAATCCTTCCTATAGTGAAAATATTTTGTCAATATATATATAGTGATGTAACGGCATGAGTACGAATCACTGAAAACGAGCTTGTTCGCCAACTTGTGTTTTCTCAATGTGCTCAGTGGTAATTTTCAAGGGATAAAACAAAGTCAGTCTATTTATAGGTTCTTTTTCAGAAAGCGTTTGGGGCGGTCATTAAGCCAAGGCGGATTTTGTAACTTTCTAACGATTCAAACAGCATAGTCTTCATAAAGTGAAAAACCATTGGCTTTATTTTTTGATAGACTTTTCTACACCTTTTCGTTGAGTGTCATATTAATTCTGAACCGAACGAGATGTGCACCATGTTAACGAGGTGATGAGCCGTACGGTTGTTTGCTTAGGCAGTATTTTGTTTTCGTTTGTTTTTAAATCCAACATCACAGCCCACTAAACGGATATTTGTTCTGTTACTTGGCAATACCGCTGACAAATCATACAAAAATATCACAATACGTGAACAAGAAGATTGTAATCCAAATAGTATTAGCCAAAATAATGACTAGCGGATAGAAAGTAAGGTGATTCAAAGCACAAAACGATGAACGAAGACAAGTCCACCAGCCAGTGTAAACCGATAAGAAATGCAGGTCAGGCACATCACATGGTATCCGTGACAGATTTTGGTGACCAAAACAATTCGACTTTTCTGGCATAGAAAAAACCGTTCAATAAAAAATGTCAAAAACAAAAGGTTACATACGTGCATCGGGCCGTAATGGCTGCTGCAAAGATCGCTCATGCTAATGCAATCAATAGACCGGTAAGCAGTTGTATATAGCGCGTGCTGAGCACAAAGAGAGAAGTTTTTTTGGTTTACTGAAGATGACTGTATCAGAGCTGAAATGATTGCAGCCTATGCCAAGGCTCAGAATATGGGAACATCAAATTATTCAAAGTTGAATCAGAACGTACACAAGGCTAGTGTTCCGAAGTTTTGCAAATCAACCGTACTTTACAAGCATTACCAGGAACTACAATGCAAGGATCTCTTGCATTTGGACCGAACTTTAGTTGTTGGTGAAACATCATACCGATAATCACAATAAATTGCTAATTTCAGTCGACAGTGATACTAGGTACGCACTGTCAGTCGCCATATATTTGCGCTTACCCACTCCGCAAGGAAGAACCGAGAACAAACTCAAATGAATTTTAGCCGAAGTAGACAGATACACCCACACATAAACATACCTCGTTAGGCCAGTCACCTTCAAACTGGTATGCACGATCTGTACATGGTAAACTTTTCTTCTAAAAGCATACTCATAACAATCAAAATGTCAGCCCATTAAATTTCGTATCCACGAAGCCGTGTAATCAGTATTAGAAAAAACTTGCTACAGGCACTGGTAGTCGAGAGTAAACGGTTAAATCCTCAAATTTGGTCGTTCAACCGCCTTTAAAAGCAACTTAATTTGTACGAGACGTGTCAATGGGCTTTTCGTTGGCATGCTGGGACTTTCTGAATGTCACACTGGTGTCAGATGACTACCTATTTCTTTCGCATTGTATGCATAATTAATCAAAGGGGTTTAATGCTGTCAGTCTCTCTAAGGTAATAGGTAACTTTATGGATGTTGACAAAGGACACTGACTTCTTGAACATTGTAATTAGAAGAATGAGCATCAATTATCAATCTTTAGGTTATACATTTATTGCTAGTCCACGATCACTACAGTTTTGACGAGCGTATAAAAAATAACCGGTGGATTATGTTTCATATTATTTAACAGGGGTTGTTGAACGATATGTGCGAAATCTCCGAAATTTTGTGCGTAACTCACGACTACCCGAGTCGGCAGCTTATCCGAAAAATTCATAACAAAAAATGTGAGGTAATTTGTTGGACAGCTACAGTTGAAGTAGCTTATCTATAGTTTTCCGTGTACATACCCAAAAGGATTCGGTGCCTACTGCTTCAAAGTGCACTGCCATTAACCTGGTCTACTTCAGATTGTTGCGTAGTGCACACGGATGATGTTCCCGTTTTGAGGGTAACATAAAACGAGATTACAGTGCGCATTAGGAAAAAAGAAGCGAAAATGAACAGAGAATTGATTGGTAACACGTAATTTGGCTAAACAGAGTAAAAAATGTGGGCTAAATTTCACAAAACCCGTCAGTTCTCCCTCCGCTCGAGTCAAATCAGGAAAGTATTTCGAAGCAATATAAACAAAAAATGGACGTTATGTGGTTTCCGTTACCGGTAACATCCTAATTCAGCACGACCGGCAAGTTCCAAATACTTGATTATTTTCCTTACATAGCGCAGCAAGACTCGGAGCACACTAGGGAACAAACATCAGTGCAAGCACAGAAGAATATCTTTCACGACTGGCTTAGCCACCTAGTTAAAAATGTTGCCAGGTGATATTGCATTTGTGCCGTTGACAGGAAATCGTTTTGTGAACCAAGGAATAGATGATCCAGAATGCTTTCGATGTATTTATGAGCGTGGAAGTTTCTAGTCGTTTTGGTATAAGCAGTTACAAATTGATTATCATATATTTTATGAATTCACATGAATCTGCGTGCACCACTATGGTCTTAAAATTTGTGTTAAAGGCAGGCTTTCGAATTTTAACTTCAGCAGAGGGACCATTAACTTTGCGTTTGTATTTCGTAAGTCCTAAATATCAATTAGAAGGGGCTATGTACTAAATAAAGGGCAGAATATATTCTGTTATTCTGTTGTGTAAACGTAAAATCTGGTGCAAAATATTGTAAATCCCTAGAATTCATTGATTCTCTAAGATAACACTGTTCACGATTTGATTAGAACAGAAATTAATCATTTGCTATGGCACCTATCATTGAAGTTCCCTTTTTGGATATTCCACAACATACGACTTACTGGAAAAATCGGGCAGAGCAACTTCGTCAAATACTTTCCTCTATGCTATTCTACTTTGAATTTCGCTGTTTGCTGAACATGCACAAGGATCTGCCAAGAACAATTCGTACCGCGGTCCGATTCCATTTGTTCCACTCGTTGTGCAGCTTATGGTTTGTGTTGTGGTTTTTATTATATGTATTCGATGTTCCTGGAATCCTCAGTAGCATTGCGCAGTACTACAAAGAATTCCAAGTTGAACCTGCTCAGTCGACTGACCCCGTGTCTTTCGTTGTTTGATTAAATTAGATCAAGTGTTAGATCAGCTGTTGACTGCACCATTTACAAAAAATTCATCACAATTGAGAGTGATCCTGCGGACGAGAAACTGAGCTAACTCTTTTGGGTTTTTCTGTGTGTAAAGATCATCAATTTGTTTTTAAGGTGTGTTAGCCACCCCATTCTGAAACAATATTTTTGAAGTTCACAAGTATTTTCCGGTAATTACATTTTCGTCACAGATTTGACCTCTCGAGTCGTTTTCAAACTGAACAAGTGAATCTGTTGTTGAAAAGGTGGAAGATAAATTTTCGCTCTCAAAGAAAGTGTGTAGCAATCGCGAACAAAATTCGGGTGACTGATGAGTAATGCATCTGAGTGGCGATCATTTTGTTCTACTGGAGTTTGTATCAGTATCGAAATCGTGACGCAAAATTGATAAAAGAGGGAAAAAATGCTGTTACCGTGGAGATATTTCATCCACCACGTTTACCTGGCCAGTGGGGAAGCTATTGTCCTTTCCTCACAAAGCAAATATATTGGTTGCTATACAATTTTACCTGGTAAGTTGTCCGGTTTGATTTCTCGGATGATAGTAGTGTGTGGCAGAACATCGCTACTCAGCAGAGTGTCAGTATTCAGTAAAACTGTTAATTTGCCTCAAATAATCTGCTTGACCCAAATAAATAATCTCAGACTCGAGTCCGAAATGGGACTTCAGATGTCACCTGGGTCGCTGTTTCGTAACAAACTGGATGAATTCGATGTCCGACACAGCCGGTTGTTTCGCAGTTTAATAAATTCTCCTGGATGCTCTTACACCGATGATCTAATTTCAGTTAATAATATTACGTAAAATAAATTTCAGGGTCAACGTGTATAACGAGAATCCCTCAATTCCCTAAGAAGAATAACGCAAACACTGTATCGGGAAACACTGAAAATTCAAAAGTAACATTTGGAATTTCCTGAGCAGCATATTTGTGAATTTCATTATTTTATCGGTTTTCCCAACGTGTTAACGTCCACAGACATATACGTCCTCCCAGGCTGTGTATCTGTTGGCTTAAAACTTGTCCGCTTCGCTGGAAACGGAGTTGACAAGTGCCGGCATATCTACATACGATAGTCTCTGAATTGTTTATTTGAGATTGACGCTGCTGTTTGATGCCATGTGCTGCCTTTGGGCATTTGTCAAAATAGCAACTCAGTCAAGAGCAGGACACAATTATTTAACTAACGGAAACTTCTTACCCGCTCAACTAATAATCGAAAAACTTTGTATTCGTCTATCCAAGGCAGCAATTCATTGGCGGGTTGAGAAGAAATCTCTTTGAAAATAGTTCTTTAGTGAGTCCGTTCATTAACACAGTGCACCAATGAGTGCAACATTCCCCACAGACTGTCAGTCTGCTCTGAGGAAAAAGGGCGATCTATTTGTGAAAATGCTTAAGTCAATCCCAAAATCCAATTTAACATTTCAATCGTCACATCTTGTTTGAAGACAATAAATTTCATCAGGAAGTCGTCTAAAATAAATTACAAACATATGAGATTGACTGTTTGCTACCGAGACGTAAGCATTTTAGAACGAAAATTCCTTTACCATGAACTCTCGAAACGCACACCTTAATGAGATAAATTATGGAAGAAAAATAGGAAATTTCTGCAATACCCCTGGACTGTTCTTGGTAATTTCAAGTGGCAAGTAAACTCTCTATAAACACAAAATTTCCTACCGGCATGACTAGTATATCGATCTTTTACCACGGTACCGGTCGGGATATGAAATCCATACCTGTCCCCTCTACCCAATCCATAAAACAATGGTAACTTTGATCTTTGCACTGGTTGCAACATGACTGGTGTTCCAGTTGTGAGTAGCTTTCGGATCAGAGCTCCCTGCGAATGCTTGTAAGTAGTTGTTAGAAAAATTTGAGGTAGTGGGTTGCATTTCGTCGTGTTGTAGTTTGCTTTTTCCTTAGTTGCATTATCTATGATAGGGAGCAGTTGGCAGTATAGGCACACCTGTACAACTGAATAAGTCACGTTAGAACTCTCAGCACAGAACAAGAATCGCTGGAATAACAACTTAATAAGCGATGGACATTTTACGAGTTGTGAATTGTAAAGCAACGAACCCTATGTATCCAGTTTATCAGAAGACAAATAAGACATAGCAAGGTGGAAGCATTTCGTTTACCCCATTTGACAAGGAACGTAAAGGGCAACAGTTCGTGGGTGCTGAATTAAGAAATATACAGTAGATTAAGCATGGTGGAAGCTTTAAGTACAGTTACCAATGGAGTGAATTGATTGGCTGGTTAATCTCAAGGTAGATAAGGACTCTGTCAAATGGTTTCGTGTAAAAAAACAGGCTGATGCGTACTGTTGGGCATAGCCCTGCTGAAAGCCAGTAGTTTGAATTTTGATTTAGGCACTATTGTTCTGAAAGACTGCGTTGGTCCAACCTTGTGTCCCGATGCGACCATAGGCTTAGCGATTGAACATGTCACGAAAGACTGCGTAGTCAATCTTGGCAGTCGTTTTTGTTCTTTTTATGGCATTCGCTGAGATAAGAAGCGATAAGTTTGTGAATTGTAACTTTGAGATAATGCAACATTTACATGAAAATAATTGAAAAAGCCCAAATACAGGGCTAACCATTCAAAGAACCTACTTTGCACGATCCCACATTTCAGGCCCAGAGGCAGTTCTCTCAAACCCATTCCCGAACCGCCTAGGAAGGAACAGTTAGACAAACTTCATCCATTATTCAGCTTCGGAGTTCGGTGGGGATTACACGTGCAAATCTCTCCTTTCCTCTAGACTAGTCCACTTCATCTCATTATTCTGCTTCATTATCGCAACTGGTAAAAGTTTTGCTTGATGTGACCGAATGCGTGACTATGAACCCTTCAAATTAACTTTTGCCACATCGTGCTATTCTGAAAGTGGCTTGTGAGAAAATTTTAACAAATCGGATTGTACAATAAAATACGGATACACATCGTGTAAACTGTCGGTGAAATTTACCCAGTATCTTGTTTCCTTGAACTTTTGACAGAATAAAATGAAAGAAAACCTAACATTACCGACCCACTTGATACTTTTCGTTCACGAATGAGAATTGGATAGATTTTGGATTTGTGAAGTGGCAGAATCAGTCAACACGGTGTTGACGTTTGTACTTGTATTTTAGTAGATTTTCTTATCTCTTTTTCCAGTTTTCGTTCGAATGATTTTTTGCTTTCACTATCTCAGTATAGAAAATGGAAATTGGAAGTTTGTAAAGGTCAGATTTGATTGGCCATAAAACATTTAAAAAAATCAGGATTTTTATAGATGTGAACTCCGGAAGGTATTGGATGAGAAAAAGAAAAGCGTCAAAGCACAGGAGTGAAGCGCTGATAGGCCGGATTGAAAGAGATTAATTGGAGGTAAACAGGCTTTTGGCGAAGAAGTTTATCGTGTAACAGCAAACACAAGTTGTGCAGTTTGGTGGCGGAATCATTCTGCTACATTCGAAGATACACGATCTACGGCTGACGGCACCGAGCGAACAATTTGAAAGTCAGCTTTTGGTAGACCGATAGAATGATGCAGCAGAAGGAACAGAAAGGAAACACGTTTGGATAGAACAAGACAACGCTGCAATGGAATCACAATGTCCTTTCCTCCGATAGGAAACGCGAGCCATGAACTGTTTTGTTTTGTATGATAAATTTTGTGCGATAGCCATCCAAATGTTTTGCTGATGGATATGCGTGAGCGTTTAGCTTACTTCATGATGGTAGTCTGTGCCAGAACAAGAAACAATGATCATACAATTTTCAGTCTATCTAACGATACTAATCGGGAAATTTTTCGTTTGGATAACTTATTCGAAAACAAATCTATTTTCTCAACGTTGTTGAGTCGGACTGTTCCTCAGTTGGATCACTTAAATGTACACTTATGTATATTCATATACTTTTGTACATGCATATACACATACTTATGTATATACTGGACAGACCTTTCTACCTGAAATGCATTGAACTATGTTTGTGCTAGTTTGCTATTACTCGTCATATTGCTAAAGCTCCTTTCTGATTATATAAATTCATGTTACTGCTATGCAATTTTTGTATTGATTAACTTGATGGATTGAATCATTACGGGAAAAGGTTGCTTATAAGCGAAGTCAGAAAACGAGAACTGATTGCGTGGCTCACAAATAATTTCTTCTGTACATATAACAAAACCATTTCGGTACGCCTCGGTTCACGCACCGCTAAGTTCGAACTTTGCAGATCACTGTAAGCTATGAGTGCCAAAATTGTTGTGGATAGTTTGACCGCGGTTTGTTTACATCGGATATCCCGGATAAGAATGCGAGTGTTACAACCGGATTTGAAATAAAACACAGAAATGGATAATCCAACTGGGACACACTCAGCAGGGGTTCAAAAAATTTTGCGTAAACAAGTTGGAGGAAAGGTTTACGGAAGTCTACAGTTCTGACTGAAATGTCACAATAAATCGAATATTTAGCCTGCTTGGAAGATTAACAAGCTTAACTGATAAATGAGAGTAAATGAAGGCAAATGCAGTTGCATAAAGCCTTCTGAAACACTCGTTGACATTTGCAATGCTTTTCTCCCTGACGACGCGCACTGAGCTGTGTTGCCAAAATGAAGACTTACCCAGACTTTTGGGACCGGGGGTAAACATTTGCTCCAGGTTAGTAAGTTTGGCTGGCGGTTGTTTGCAAATGGGGGATTCGAATCCAAGCTTGGACGCAACGCATACATTTGCATTACTTGTGTTCTACGGTTACTGTGGCACAAAGTTGGGTAGACAACAAGACTGCGAGTGCTTCAACGTTCGATTTTGATCAGGTTGACACCTCTAAGCTGATTGGAACATGGCTGAACGATATCATAGGTCATCATGGGATGTGTTAAGCTTGCTGCTTCTTCTACCTCAGGAATAGAAGAGTTCTGCAGTAAAGCGGCTTTCAAGGGAAAACATTTCGGAAACCGTTTTGGCTGTCTCCATTAAAAGTTTAATAATAACATTTAGTAGGTATATGTGACGCAAATTACATAAGGAAAAGCCTGAATGATCCTCTACGACGGGCAATAAAATGTAGTGAAATGAAACAGTCAGTCACCTGCTGTACAAAATAAATAACTATAGACGTGATGGATCGAAAGGAACAGACTTGTCTATCGACATCATTTGCAAGACGCGTCTTTATGGTCGTTTAACACATGTCAAAGATAGCGTTTGGGGCAACGAACGTGTTACAACATTTACTGATTCAATTTACAAGTTCCTCTTTTTAAACATTAATTATCTATAACACAGTTTACCCCTCAGATCTACATTAGGCAGGCAAGGGTTTTGTGTGACTTTGTCACCAGTTGAATCCACGAAGCAGCAGATTTTTGGATTGATAATATGCAGGGTCAAGGTGGTTTTCTAGTCACCTGATTCAGATTCAAAGTACGACCAGTGTTTTAGTATTTTAGTTCGTTTTACATCTATAAAGCAATAGAGAATCAGAAAATAAAGAGAATTATACGAGGGTTTGCAACAGGGCTCTGAAAATGTAAAAGGGGAGCAGCGAAGTCTTTAGTGCTTGTGTGTCACCCAGCTGAAGTAGGAAATTATAGAATAGGAAAAGTTAAGGTGGGACGGAGATCCAGTAGACGAAATTTCGTTTGCAATTATGGGACAAGTTCTGTATTGTGAGTCTGGAAATCTACATGGACAATCCTGGATAATTCAGGTTTAAGTAGAAATCGAACTTTCGTAACTTAAACTACCTTGATAACGATGTGGCGAATTTTTACAGCCAAATTCAGGGTTAGCATATATTGGAATGGGATACGGTAGATTGTTTGCTTCAAACTAGCTTTACCCTAAAGGTTGCTTTTGCATTGTGAATTTCATAGTATGAGTGAAACTCATCACAACACGCTCATCGTGATGTGGTGAGATAAGTCTGTGTTACCACAATACTAATGTGGTCAAATGTAGACAGTATGTATTGAGTAAAATGTACCAGTTCAAAACTTTGAAACTTTTCTCATAACTGGAAGAATACTTAAACATATATATGGATGTACTGATGGTTAAAACTTCGCTGAAAATTTAGGCAATAACCAAACGAAATAACCTTCAAGACAAAACGTTTTCAATTTGCTACGATTTTGCTGCCTATTGTTGTCCGCAGGCAGTACAAAAATCACGTAGGAAATGAATTGCATCGGTCACCGCGGGAGAACAAATAGAGGGTTTCAATTTTTAGCTATTAACAAAATGCAAATACTGCCTGAAATGCAAACACACTGTCGTGACATAAGCAGTGTACACCCCTGACTTCCGTTGTGAATAAGCGAGCCAAAACTGGATAGTGCGGCTGAAGGTGCAAGAAATCCCAGTAATCGGGTGCATCACTGCTTTGTTCCAATGGAAACAACCATCGGATACTGAGGCAAGTGAAATCAGAGTGCCTCATAAAATTTATCGTCATTATCACCAATGGCGAAAAATGCATTTTCACGAGACGCCGTGTTTATAGTTGTCTAACTGGAGTTCGTACAATAATATGGCGTGAGCACATTCGATTGCACTAACCTTCTCCATAGCTTTCATCATTTTGGATGTTTCAGCTGACTTTTGTCCGTTCATTCCCAATTTTAGGCCAATTCTGCATAGAGAGCACCGAAAGGATTGGTTTTCCTTCACTGTTATACATTCACTTTTAATATTGGATAGAATAGCTGTGTGTTTCAGAGGTATTTCATTCACGAAATTTTATTGCCCACTCGTTCATGACATGGTTAACAGAAGTATCATTGGACTGGTAGGTTATCTGAATTAGCATCTACCAGTCCATCGCTAATAAGCTGCTCTTCAGTCACTTCCACCAGTGCTATTCTGAATTCTTTCATTTGAAACTGTCTTCAGTGGTTCAAGATTTCCATATATTTGCTCGTCAACCCAGTCTGCTTCACCACTGGCCTTGGATTATGGTCAATCTCAGGAAATACAGAACTACGCGGATGTCTTCAAGCTTGCTACACTTTCCTTGTTGCGGAGTGTTGCTATTTTAAGAATGTAGGTAAAATATTCAGACATGGATTTTGTGTTGCAGTACTTAATTCGTAGAAAATCTAAAGGATGTTATTCGTTCCCGCTTGAAAAGTTTTGTTGCTTTCGAAAGAGAAAATGTTTTGTAATGTCAACCACTGTTAAATGATCTCGATTAGCAGAATGCCAACAAATTGGCATTTGTGAACCCAATAGTAAGGCAGGTTCAAACGGTTGAAAAGTCAGTTGTGCAAGCCTCGATATTTATGTTTTACCCATAAGCAATACATCCAGGATGAACAGAAGTAGCATCGGGGTCAGGCAAAACCAGTAAGTACCACTAAGCGTAAAATACATTCGTAAAACATTGACATATTGGTGATTTACGGGAACCCAAGCATTAACGCAAAAGCACTGTCATTAGGATATGGTTAAATTCAACTCCAATTGTAATCGCCCGGCACTGGTTGCCAAAATCGGGGGTACAGACCAACAAGCATTCAACCACAATTAAGCACCAAAAATATAAGGAAGGTCTTTAACATTATGGAGGTAAAATTGCCGACGGCACAGCAAACTGTACGTTTGCCAAAAATGACGTGCAACTGAAGATATACACTCACGTAAAACGCATCATGCCACATACCGTACTGTTTTAACTCACTCAAATCCTATTCCGATCGAATACTATAAGAAACAAATTTTTGCCAGCGGAAAGGTGAAAAGAATATTCGAAAGCTGGATTCACACTGTAGACATAGGACGTCTTCATGAAAAGTCAGGTAATAAACTGTTGTCAGACAAAACGTTATCCGCGAAGGAGTTTACTAGTTTAATTGAAACTGAAAATTTTATTTGTAAAGAAAAATGCAAAGGCGTACACGTGAGTAATCTATGTACTGTTTCAAATTATTTTAGTTGAATGAAATTAACTAACAGTCCGATTGGGGCGCTTGCATGCGTTAGTTCCCAACTGCATGGCAATTTCTTCTCGTCTAAAACTGTACCTCCTTACTTCCTTGCCTTTGTAAACTGTGTGCAAGAGTTCGAAAAGATAAATTAGGGAATCACAAATGAATTGTTGTTTTTTCCACACTTCCACAAATGGACATGTTTTAGCTTTGTCATGCAGTCCTGGATGAAACATGCGAGTCATTCCCTTTTGTGGTTAGCAGGTTATAAATGGAAAGTAAGAATGTTCGCTACTGAACGCTTCATTGCACCAGTTTTCTACTGTAATTAAATGTCACTAATTTCACTACAGTAAACATGTTTAGCGCAGCAAACTTTCTTCAGTGCTACACTCAGAGAGCTACTTTTCCCGCTCGTTCTTTCGGAGCTGCCAAAGAAAATCAACTAGTTATTGGAAACCTGCTGTCTCAGATCGAACGAGAATAATTTCCGGAACCCTATATGTCACATGAAACTTCGGTGTGTACTTTTCAGAAAATATCGCGACATTCGGACTCGGTCAAAGCATGTGGCACGGTCGTTATGCTCAACAGATGTCATTCACATGTGAATGAAAAAATACGACCGGAGAAGTTCCGAAATTGTGAAATGTAACGTCCTTGCTAATAAGCATAAAAGTTGACTCCCTGCATTAAATCAGTTAGGAACAATGTCCTATACAGTCCAAGGTTTATAATGTTCAGTACATTTAAGGGAATCGCAGTAAAACGGGCGGTGTGCAAACATTTCATGACTCTTGGTTCAGGTTAGAAGTGGAAACGAAAAAAGCAGGGACTTGCGCTACGTTTTTTACCTGCGAACGACGCGCAATGGGGCGGTGGGTGCAGTTTGCCGAATCTCTTGAGCTGAGAGGGCAGTCTAGTAAATAGAAGATGTAACATGATCAGCAAAATATAACACATATGTTCAGTCGTACTCAAGTGTACAATGTGCATGGGCAAAAGTAAAATCGTAGAGTGGTTTCCGTATGTGACTAGTGAAAATAACTAATCCGGGAGATTAACTTAACGGGTATAAAGTGGAGTAACGATCACACTTACCTACTGTCATCATTCGCGTCCGAGTGCCCCAGAATAAAAGTTGTAAAATTCTACCGCCATGAGATATCCTCAAGGTGAACGGGTGGCTGCCATGATGGACAGGATATCGGTATTCAAAGGAGACATACCAGCTTTGGACATGGAAAACAAATTTACTCAAACAAACTGAACGTTTGTTCAGTAACAGCAAACCACAACATGGCCGCCAAATAGACATTAGATTTTCAACCTGGAAATAAGTAAATCTGTAACGTAATTTACAGTACACTGGAACCATAAACCGCAATGCGATTTAGAATATCGTAATGCAATTCGTACCAGACGTTGGTAAAATACCAGAGGACCACTAGACAGAATTTAGTACCACCACCTTTAGTCACAATTAGATCAAAACAGTAGTCAAAATCAGCATGAAGACACATAAGTCTGTACTGTAGTGGAAGTGACGCAGTCTCCTGGGCAGTTGCCAATTACAGAAAAGATTCAATTGCTTTACAAAACTTTCAAAGGATGAGGTGCGGTTTTCTTCTACAGGCTCTTGGGAAACCGTAAGAGAATTCCGATTCCTCATTTTATTCCCATTTAACAGTTTGTGCAGTCAAATGCAAAATTGTACTCTAATTGTACATCTTAAGGACAAGCTAAGTACAAATAATAGTAAGTCTAGCTTTGATGGTATATAGGTGGATAGTAGCATTGTTGCCGGAAGATTTGCAGGGAAGCTTCGACCATTTTACGGTTTCTCACTCTTTAATTAATCGGGATTCCGTTATTTCTAAATTTCGCGTGGGTCGGTCTTGTGCAATTTGTTTGAAGCAGAAGGTATTATTCATGTAAACTGCGAAGTGCGAAATATCTACTCAACAATTCTTTGTATTTGCTCTTGACCGAATGGACTCTCTATGTCTGGTCCCCGCTTCCGTATGTCTTCAATTGTGCCGGAAAATTTCCGTCAAATATGCCACAAATCTAGTGAGTAACAGCAATGTGAACTTGGCCAAAGTATTCTGAAACAGTTCTTGAATCACTCTTAAAGGCTTACATGGAATCTAAGACTCAGTATCAGGAAGCATCAGTCCGTTATTCCATTAGGTCAACCAACATGAAACGCACTACTGCCTTTTCATTGAGTTTTAGCTCGACTATCTTTCTAACTAATTCGCCTTTTGGCAGACATAACTGGAAACACAGTTATCGAGACGCATGCGTTTCCTATGTGCTTCTCAACAGCGCAATTTAAATGTCAATCGACAATGGACTGAGACAGGGAGTGACACGAAGAAAACTATCATGATCAGGAAATTCAGTGAGCGGTTTGGTGAGGCGGCGTGCCTGCCCACAAAGCAAACGTACACTATGGGCCACAGTTTCTGCGTACATCGCGTTGGCCTATGTGCCTTCATCGACAAAGTCCCTTCAGTGCCAACGATCTGGAGCTACTGTTTCGTATGATTACTTACACTAACTGACCGGCGTCAGCTGGACGACCAAAGATCAGTAAGTCTGCTACGATAGGCGAGGCTACAGTCCTCTTGTTCACTTTCTACCCGGTCAAGTATCACTCTTGGATTACTAACCCCAAAGGTACATATATACCCATTTGCTTACTAAGGCATTGGGCCATTTTGCAAACCAAAGCATACCCTTACCTGCAGGTGAACAAATGAAGAAGGGGAATGACGTTTAGTTCGGATAACCTTACCGAGAAGATCCTCACACTGAGTCACTTAGTTGTGTCTTCCCTCCGTCATATTCGCTTGAACCAGGAACTCTACTTTTTCATAACATTCGCTTCTTGAAATACGGTTCAGAAAGCGACAAGGAAATAAATAGCAGGATTTTATGACGTTTATCCATTTGGTGGACACTGTTCCTCAAAGTGAAAGGTCAGTCTGATCAACACACTTACGATATGAAATGAAACGAAATCCAGTACATCGGTATGTATCGATTTGATCAAGATCGCTTATCTGATAAAGCAAATGAAGATGAGTTCTTGAATTTCTCCCAGTGGTTTATCCTAGTTATAGCGCCTTCAAGTGTCACGTTGCTGATTACTTCGAGGTCCAGAATAGTTTCACAATCTCGGTCTTCAAACCTATTTCGAATTTTCCTACAGCCTTATAACAGCGACTGGAATTAGGAGAAGAACAAAAAATGGAACTGAGACAGATAAGAACGGATCATTTTAGTCTGCAATTTACTACACTGACTCCAAAACACCAAAAATTATATCATGTTGCAATTTAATTTCACAACCAAAGTAACAAATGAAAAAGCTAAAGGAGAAGTGCGCAAAAGCGATGGGGTATCATTTTGCTATGTTTGTGCAGGTGCACATTATAGCCATTTTGGTTGCGCATGCCTGCAGTAGATTTACCTTCAATAACTACAATAAAACTGGAATGAATGACAGGTAAAACAGAAATTATGGGAACTAATAGGTGGAGGATTAAATTCCTATCAACGACAGTGACCAAAAACCGACCAGTCATTCCAGCTGTTCGAACAGACCACATTTGCAATTGAGCCTGGTCTCATTTATCTGGTGGCTGAGGAGTTTTCGATAATCACAACTTGGTTTTAACGGTCAACAGCTGTTTCCTGTTGAACTAACATTTTGCAGAATGACGACTTCATCGATTCGGTTTCTTGGATGGAATCATCTTGCTGGAACGACTGTTCGTTCTTTTGTGATTCCAAGACGGATTGCACCCAGCAATTCGGTAACGCAGGTGTCCTTTCCGTCCCGCTGACGTGTACGTCTGTGCATTCACATGTGGTTTATTGAACAGTTTGTTTTACCCTTGTGCTACCGTGGTCATGACTCGCACACATGAATTGCCAGATAGAACACCAAGTTTTACACAACCACTAATCCAATTATATGAAGCAAGTGCAACGCTTTTAGTCGGTGGAACAATCTTATCTGTCAATTTTCAGTAAAAGCAACTAGCACAATCAGGCACAATTTGGTTGCCCTTTCATTTCTACTCAATAGATGACTAATCGTACCACGGCAGAATTCCGTTCACTTAAGGTGTTCGCTTATGCTGAAAAATTAACGGCGGAGTTAGTCCAAAACGAGCTATTGGTCACTGGAACAGCGGTTACACAAAATTCTAAGTTGAATTGAACTATTCATGGTTGGTAGCCGCATCCATTGTATCTCAATGGTACTGCTTCGTCCCAGCTAGCGGAGGGTCACAGGTTTGATTCCGATTGGCGACGTCGAATTTTGATGTGTAATGCGGATGTGGGTTTTCTGTTTTCAAGTAACTTATGTCCTTCCACCTCAAAGACGAATTTTGACTTCTATGCAGAAGCGGTAAATTTTGGTATCCGTGTGTTGGTGAATATGAGTACTGGGTTAGCTTCCCACCATGTGTACCTGAACTCATGAACTTACTAGCCATTTGTTTGGTATCGACAGTGTTGAATGACAGTCACAAAAGGTTCATCAATTTGATAATAACAAAATGATCGTTTTTTAAATTATTTGCTCAATGAATATTCCTTTCAAATTTCGCGGTTCCCGCAAAGCAGCATTCGAATGAAACAGGTCTTTTCTACCGTAGATGTGAAATTCATATAGTGCAAATGCATTCCATACCAAAATTTCTGCCGTCTGAATGTCAAGAAATATCAGTTTTCCAGAAGGATATGCAATAGTTCTTCCTCGTATGTTTAGCAAAATGAATGCTCTGGTGGATATCACTGAATAATCCGTCTATGTTATTTGTTGTTCATCATGATAAACATAACGTGCGCCTAGAGAGAAAAGATATCATTTCGGAAATGTTACTGCGTATTTTTCTTACAAATGACAAACAGAAAGATTAAAAATAGTTGATATTGTTGGGATTCTCAAAACTGGTTGAACCAACCCTTCAAAAGTCCGCGTTAAGAAGCACGAACCGTCACTGTGATAGGCAAAGTAGTCCAGGTGGCACCATTTCATCAGCCAGTATTTGAACGTTTCTTCTACATTATCAGAGTAAATGGCAAAACAAGTAAATACCCTGCGATATTGATCATTAGGACAAACTTATGCTTTTGTCTACATGAACAAACTCATCCTTCCCAAGTGCCATTTAAAAAATACTTATGCAAATAGAATCAAAACAAAGTAGCGGTCCATGATGAGGACCAATTCGAACCGACATTTAAAATAGCAAAATCTAGAGTTTGTCAAAGAAACGGTCTACAATTTAAAAAGTATGACCGGCAAAATCTTTCAAACTATGGACTGGGAGCTTCTGGTGCTGTTTAAACAGTTCAATTCTTCATCTTTTTAGTTCATATTGGTTTATCACTGGAAGCAGGGGACGGCCTAACGGTAAATAGTATTTATTTCACAATTCGCCGGCAAAAAGCTCCAAATATCCTGTTCTAAAATAACCCTAGTATCGACGATCAGCTATCACGAAAATCCAAGTATCAACCGAAATCCCACTTTATGTTCCACGTCACTTTCCTAGTGACACTGAGTTCGCGGTCAACCGGGTAGTTTCTGCCACAGAGCTCAACAACCTAATCTATGAACTAGCCAAATGTCCAAGATAACTCTGGGCCATGTGAACTGCGAATTCGATCAAATTCCAACATCAGTTCAAGATTTTAAGCACCGCTGTAATGAGATTATTCAGGCAAACAGATCGCAGGTTGGCGTGAATAATTGAGATGAAATGGATATTCGTTTAGTTTTACTCTTTGGGTCACTGAATCTTCAGTCCACATCGAATTTTTCGCTTATCATTTGGGGTCAGCTTGAAGAACACACTTAGCCACGAGTGCTTCTGAGTGATTATGAAATAACTCAATTGTATTCCAAACATATAGGCCTAATAACACAAGAGTAACATATTTTTCCATTTTAACAAAGGGTTGAAGTTGCAACCTGTAAAAATAACAGCTAATAAACAAGTCGACGGGTTTTGAGACTGATATTCAGGCCTTTTCTACCTAGCTACTTTGCTCTTCAGTTCCCGCTCGTCACGGCAAACCTAGCCCCTGAATTAAGCTCATCGGAAACTTAACATGCCCTAGTTCCTCAATGAATTTATAACCACAGTTTTGGTTTGGAATTAGATCAAGAAGAAGATCGTCTGCGAATTATCTGAAAATAATTTCTGTCGGTAAAAAGTTAGTAGAAATGTTGTGTTCTCACTACTTCGTTCACGAGCTCCGAATGAAAACTAATTTCACGAGATGATAGCATTTGCGTTTCGTCTCATCAAAAGATTGTATTCCCCTTTTTACCTTAATTTGCTTGCCAGAATTACAGTAGACGTTGCGGCACGAATGACACACTTGCGACCGAACCGTGAATTTTATTTGATGATCCGAAAATTGTGATGAATACAGAAGTCAAACAATCGTAGCTCATTTATTCGGGTTTAGTGGAAAACTTCATGGTGTAGTCAAAATTTGTTTCCAACCCTTTCGCATGAGTTTCCAATTCGAAACAGCAATCATCAACCATTTTGAAATGACCAGCGTGATCGCCTGCAGGTAACGCTGAAATGCTCACGAACAGTCGGCGGGCAATATATCGAGAGTTTAGGGGTACCACTAGAGAGTATGTTGTCTATGTTCTCAGTAAGAAAAGCAGAATGAGGTAGTGACCCTAGCTGAGCAATGAGAACTTCTAGAGTAAAAACAAAGTAAACTTTTTTAATTAGTCAGTTCAAATTCATGCTCTACTATCAAAAGATCATGAGGAAAAAAAGAGCATTAGTTATTATGTGGAAGCTGAAATTTTACCGCAAATATTGCAACCAAAATAAAGAATGTGTCTAGTGTTTTCACAAATTTTGTTTATTTGTAGTCACGTGCACTTGTGCAATACAGTCTGGCTGAAAAGGAAGAAGCGAAACAAGGCAGTAAACTCGTTGCCGAATGTTGTTCGGCTTTCCGATTGAGCGTACGCACGAGTGAGTTGAAACGCATCAGTTAGATATTTTAACAGAACTAAAGAATACAGAATTTGGTTGCGTTTTCAAGGAGACGATAAAAATTGTGCTCTCCAGGAAGAACGGTGCCTCGTGTAAGAATGCTTGGTAAAAATTTCATTCTTCCGCAAGTCTGGGCGATTCTTCCAAAGGCTAAGAGGCTGGCCTCTAAAATTAAACCAAAAACATAAAACACCTGTGATTCAGAAGTCTGTAAAATTATACAGTCAGGTTTGTATATTTCATGACGAAAAAATTTGCTAGCACGTTTTGTCAGTCGTTGCCTGTGGTTAGCTCAAAATGTCAAAACAGAAACAAGGACGACGACAACTTTTTTTCAACTGTGTCACGTCGTCCGGGCAATTTCGTTATTAGTATTCGTAAATATGGAGATCACAAATCTGATCTACTTGGACGAAGTTACCGGTCCTATGTTCCGGAAAGAAACTGAGAGCACCACAGAGCTATCGTAAACGCGTTAGAAATCATCAGTGGCACGTATTCATCGTCTCGGAAATTGCACAGAAAGCCGGGATGAACAACTGTGAGGCCCTAGACTGAGCGCTAGCCAAACTTACAACATGGTGTAAAACGTAACTGCAAGGTCAAATAGCTATGTGTTACATGATTAATGACAATGATGGGACGGTTGCACAGTACTTTCGTGGTTTTCTAATGGTTAGATAAGTCTTGCTGTTCCAGGTTGTAGATTATTCCGCAATATCTAATCATTTAACAGTCTTTCAAGTATAGGCACAGCTTTCAGACCAGACAGCTAAGTGCAGCTGTACAAGGATGTGTTCGGGTTTTAGTTTTTACTTCGTAGGACGATCTAATAAAAAGAATAAATCAGCGACCTTGCAAATAAGATTGAATAAGAAGCAGTAAGTTCCTAGTTATCCGGTCGAAAAAGAACTACCATAATGGAACATTGCTAACCGAAGCAGGGCCATACTGTATGATGTAATCAAACACCGGTGAACGCAAGGCTTGATATAACCGCACATAATCAGAGAGTGATAAGATTTGCCGGAGCTTTTAACTTGGAGTTTCAATGATAAATTTTAATAACTATTGTCCCTCAGGGTACTTCGAACTTTACTCATTTGTTATACACTGTTCCTGTAAGGGACAACTGATTGGTAACAAAGCTAACAATTTGTGACGTTTAAACGGCATCGTGGTCAAGCAGATCTTGTTTTACCGCACCGGGCTCCAAAAAGCGTACGTGAGTGTAAAGTGAGCTGCAGCACTGAGCCTGAACATGTTTGGAAGTGTTCGTTTCCTAATTTCCAATCCCGCCTGTGCTTTCTCCGTCAGTAAAAATTAGCCGAAGCCAACATTATCAGAATCTGCATGCAATCTAAATTTTGTAGAATAAAACATACGCCATGTTTCATATTGTTTAGAGTTTTATGAAATATGAAAATGCAGTGTGGTCGGGAATGTTCGAAATCGGTCGAGATTTCTATTATTAACCTTCCTTGAAAAGGATTACCCAAGGTGCGCGAAACGTCAGCACACCATAACCACTGCCGCCCACGCTGCGCTTTGATAATTGGAAAAATTCAAACAGGAATAGTTCTCCGGCAATTAAGACAAGAATTTATATCACCAGACGTTAAAAGACGAGAGCAAATACAAACTGCACTTTGGTATAACTGAGATGACGATACCCTGATCTTCTGTTTCATAGTTTCCTGACTTGTGCTTCTACTCAAATATAATCAACCAGTTCGGTGTTAGAACCAAGATCCTGTGATCAGCATTCTTGATCTTACTTCTACGAAACGATAGAACTAAACATAACACTTCCTCCAAAAAGTAATGCAAGCGGATTTTGTGCGCATTAACAATTACTTTGATAACCGAATAGATGGAAAGGTCACAAATTACACTTGGGACATTTCGAACACTTCGGCGTTCTTCTTCCGAACTTATCTCTATTGCGTTGACATTTAAAAGATCCCATTTAGTCACCTCCGTCGTGCTTTATCTCAAATCAACGAGCGAGCTGTGATTGTTTTGCATGAGCTTTGATCAATTCAATAGCCTTCGCAAGACAATAAGCGGAGAATCAAACGAAAACAAAAAAAGCATGCTAATGGTATTACTGTAAGACAAAGATAATAATACGAACGTCAGTCTCAGTCTTATCAAACCTAAATTGTTCGATTCAAGTTCCCTTAGGGAAATCCCCTTGACCAGTTATTTAAATAACAAACTCACTATTTCATATCGTATATTTAGTCCCGGCAAGTTTTGCTTCTCCGGACTGGTTTCGAAAATCAGATGGACACGCGAGTGACTGCTGACGTACATTTTTAATGGTCGTTCTCCACAAAGCATGTGCCAAAATGGTTTGCTCGTGTTATGCTCATCTTGAATAATCAATCGCTCGAAGTCACAAGTTTGAAAGTTCGAAATCTGCAAAGTAGAAGTTTTTCAAGATTTGTATACATTTCAGATTATTTAGAATCAAAATACTGTGAAATACATTTTGCGCACACCTCGGTTACTGCCGCAAGGCAAGCTCAGTGTGCGTTTAGTTAATCTGTGCGGCTAGTACTTGCTGGAATTAGTTCTCAAACAACCTAAGTCATTTTACTGTCAGGGACATCAAAGCAAATGAACTAGTCAACAGTAAGGAATAAGTTGATCAACCTTCAGGAAGGGATTTATTAGGTTCTTGCCAAAGCGGCGAGAATCATGGCCTACAATCCGTGAATCAAGTAACGGCCGCGTATGTCCTTCCATATTCATGGAAAAAAGACTTCCATATCTTGGGGCCCAAAGCGAGAATGGACTCGTTGATGTAATGGACAAGTTAAACACTGGCGGTTGAATTACCTTACCAAACCAGATTTAGCGCACTCGAGTGCGACAGTGAATCAGTTCAACCTTACAGTAACAAGAAATTGTTTAGCCAGTGAGTTACATTTTAGTTTGACCACGATTAGCAGACGATCCATATGAAATGCCAGATGCTAGGCAAAGGAAATGGTTTGAGAATAGTATAGGCAAAGTGTTGAGAAAACTATCAGACCGAATACTTGTCATGATTATCCGTTATAACCAATGTTACTATATACAGGTCCAAAGAGTCTTCCATACCACCTCAGTTTCAAACGAACTCGCAGAAGCAAACCGCAGTTTAGGAAATTTAGTGCATGTAAGACACCAAACTGAAGGATGATTGGTTGTTTCAGTGAAGTATCATCGACTATCTGTCCTAATTTTCTAGTCACATGACAGACACCACGGTAAACTTATCGTTATTTGATCACTACTCGCAGTGTTCCTCTTGGGATCGAAAGGCGTGCACCAGTCCGAATTCATGTATTTGTGCTTGACAAACAACCACTGGGATAACTAAATGAAAACCTCGTTATATCATAAATTTTCAAACCAACTGTGAAAACGTTCTTCATTTGTGCATTCTTGTAGAAACGATTCCCTTTTCCAAACAACTTCCAACAATTTAATCAACACAGTCTTTATCTATGCGGTTTTCTGATAATCGCTTCGTGGATGTAGCTTGGACGAAAGTTCGATGGATGGTGCTAACCTCGTCTGCTACACACGCAGTCGGAAATGTGTAGCAAAACAGTCATGACAGCACTATGAACAGCAAAACAGAACCATGAGGTAGCAAGAGGCACACATAATCATAGTTCTAGATCAGTGTTCTAGTAAGAAATTAAGAGACAATTACTTGATTATTAGGAAATCATAATTTGCCGACTAGGAACTGAGTTAGTTATTTCTTGTGTCCGAGACTTTGTTCCGAAACCTCCTCTCCACTAAATTAGAAAAAAGAAGTATCTCTAAATCACAAAATACGGACCGATCTAGAAGGTTTATTGTTTCAACTTAAAATCGTATCTAGATTCTTTCTATAATTGACAAATTAATCTTCATATAGCTCAATACAATTTGCTTGTTATTTAACAGACAAAGTCTGTGCTTTCAAGTACGGGATTGAAAACAACATAAACAATGGAGTTCACTGATGCAGTTTCGTCTTACCGAAACCTTTTAGGCTAGTGATATGCATCGGTGAAAAGCAAGAATTTGGTGCGTAGATAAAATGACTTGATTTATTCCACAGATCCATCTGTTTTTCAATACTGTGCTTCTTTGGGGTAGTTTAACTGCGTGCACTGGTCCAGTTAGTCGCAGGCGCTCCCCTGGTTCGGAAGACAAATGATAGGCAGGTACGATAGGAAGCAGTGTGATTATGAACATTTAGGTGATTTTGACCATTGGCTAACTCGCCCTGCAAAAACCAACGAGCCCTGCACTTTCCAATTTTCTCAAAGATGCACTGAATCTATACTGAGCGGCATTATTTCTGTCATCATATCACTTTCATTAGCCTCTGAGGGACACGTTTAGATGACGAAAGTACTTTTCGCCAATGTACACTACCTACCCCAAACATATATTTATTCCAAATTCAACTTCCGGTGAAAGCATTCACCAGGGGATAATAACCACGTCTTCACGGGCGAAAATCCACAAACGACGGCATTCTATTGGTCAGTAATACAATCTGATCGAAATAATTAGCAATTTATCGACTTTTGTGGTACCCAAGGCAACGGTCTTTCAGGACACGTTTTGCAAGCGAAATCCATGATTATTCAGTTGGCGAGATCAGTCGCACATGAATACTGCTTAGCATGGTGTTTACTCAGTCCCCTCTACTGACTCTGCTCGATGAGACATGGAGGCACTAAAAGGGTGTTCGCTATTACGTTAGCTTCATCTATTGCGTTAGAACCCACCAGCACCTTTAAATGTATCTGGCTTAGATCTTAACTGTCGTGGATTTCTTAAGTGGGTACATTCACTATTCAGGCTCCTAATCTGATCTGATGCATTTCACCTGATTAAGTTCATTTCGCTTTGTTCAGGAATACGGGTTGCTTATCCAGATTGGTGGGCACAGTTCCGGATAAACCATTTTTAGCTTACTTATCCACTTCACTCCTCCTGTTCACGCCTCTCTGTCGGCTGGCTGCTGGTAGCCAATGAGATAACGCCACCTCGATCTGGTCCTGCGGCATGCATTAGCTCCCTGTCTCACACTGTCGGATTGCATCGAGGCTTGCGTAATCATGGTCCCTCGTCGCGCAATCGTTCACAAGCATGAGGCAGCACTGTCGGACTCTAGCGTAGCATCGATTTAACTGCCATTCCCCACAGTTCGCAAGTGGAACAATATTGGCTTTTACTTTCGAACCTTGTGCTCTGTTTCTGAAGGTTAGCCGGCGAGCAACTTCCGACGAATCAGTGTAGCTCTTAAACGGGACTCGTCACACATTCACAGTTTTAATGGTTCAAATGAAATTTTAGTGAGCATTCTAGTTTCCACTTATTTCGGAGCAGAATGCATGGCATCAAAGAGCCACTGATTAGGGTGGATGCTCAGGATCGATCCACTTAGATGAGGTTGGAATTATTCTGGTTAAAGTTGTGCATTTATCCTTAACCGTTTGCAATAGTAATGAAACTGACTAATCGATTTGAGCACAAAAATCATATGGGATATTTAATTCTGGGTTATTTCGGCTCATATGTTCCTCGGCTAGTGTTTCCGAATCTGCATAAAAACAGTGAATGAACATAGGCATTGACCGTTTTAGACCAGTCTCTACCGTTGTTCTGGTCCACTAAACCGGTCCAGTCTATTGACTAGACTTCAGATGTTTCGTTAAAATTTCCTATCTAGTGACGTGACCAATGCAATCTGCGATCATCATTTACAGTAACGTTTGGCAATTGATTCGTTGAATGGATTGCCAACTGAAAGAAGTCTAATCAGAGTAACTTATTTTTGGAAAATGGAAACTTAGTTGAATGCTGTTCGAGTTTATTAATAAACGAAATTGTTTACCACAGTTAGCGAACAGGAATACGGTATCATTATAAACCTTACTTTAAAGTCATCAAATGTTAGGTAAACCACTTTTCCTTCTGGGGCCGTGATAAACCATTCACATATTGCATTGTTTTCATAGTCAATTGGATATCCGGGACTGGTGATGAAACCGTGGGTATTCGAAAATTTTTCGCCGCAGCCTGAAAAATTCTCCGGATAGAAAGAGAAAAAGAGAACCAAAGTATTTGTTTTGTAGTCATTCAAATTTTTTGTTTTTTTTTTCGACACAATTTACCGTTTATTCGGGAGCAGAAATTTTGAAAATTTTGGTCCTGATCGAATTTTTGTCTATTATAGTCAAACGCCAAATACTGACATGAAAAAGATTTTTAGCAGATGATTGCAATTTCAAACAATGAGCTATTCCATTTTAACTGATGGAAGACGTCTAATTCATATTGTGTGGGAAATTTGATGAACAAAAATGTGTTTGTTCAATAGAAGGTAATACGATTGGAGAATAGAACGACAGTTGTTTGTAAAACAGGATTCACGGAGAACAAATTATGCATTGGCAGACTTGTGCCGCTGATCCTGACGGAGTGCAACCAACGATTTAGAATCCCTTGTGTTTTAGCAGCCTAGCCCCGGGATTATGTCAAACGCTTTGGTGACCCTAGTCACTCAGTATTAAAATGTGACGATGGTATGCGTGCACGGAAGTTCAGTCACACTATCACTATCCGCATCTGATCAGCGGTTCGCATAAAATATTAGTGACCACTAAACGGACCAAATGCATAAGATTTTCAAATTTTCATTAACATAAGGAGGCAACAAGAGAGACAGAGAGACAGAGAGAAAGAGTGATTAGCAAAAGAAAACTAACCTTTGAACAGTTTGCCCTGAATACTTATTCGATTTACTGATCCGGTGGCTACTAATTTTATGAACATATATTGAGCATTTCCACGGATTTCAACTTTGCGCTCGGGTGAGCATAAACTGGTTATCCGAGGTGAAGATGAGCTGTTTCCGTCAAAGAATTGCAAAGCAGCATCATCACAGTTTCGTTCACTTGACTGGATCTATGTATGAATGCCACAGGCAAGATAAGGTTTTAAGTAGCTATTGTCAAAAGCAAACGCAAAACTGGAAAATTACACGCCAAAATATTCGTCTGAGGTGGTCCTTATTTTCGACTCAGGCAACTGATTGTGATCGATTCAGGACAAGAGTGGAAAATAAGTATACCTAACGGAGTACTAATCCACGTTACCGTGATCTGTTGTTCGTATACTGGAAGTCAATAGTTTTTATCATTACGCTATCTCTGTGTATGAGCGAGGCGAAATGAAAAACCTCCCAAGTGAGTCGTCAAACTCCAAATTTAAAATAATAAGTTCTGTGTATAAAGTAGGTCCAAATCTTGAAAATTATCGCCAACCTGGTCGTACTAGAACATACTTCCGATTGCTCCAGACAACCTGGCGGCATGTAGCCTGCACCTGGTTAGACTGCAAAGATTTTTTACAAGCTCATCGACTATAATACAAATGTGAATCAGAGTGTCCACGTGAGAAAGGAGAAGGTAGCCAGCGCACACCGAAGCTCCTGTAATTCGGTTACAATCGGAAAGCATCTATACCAGCTTTCGTCCAATTTGCTTTACCAAATTGCAAAACTAGTTCCCAAAACAACCTAGGCCAGTTGAGTCACTAATGTTGATGGTAATACAAAGTGTAGAATGATTACATGAATAAGAAGATGCTACAATTGCCAAAATTATAAATTTGGCAGATCCACGATTTCCAAAATCATCTTCATCTGTACAATTTGCTTTTGGGTTTTTTAATTCTCTTAAATGACAGCTGTTTAATCGATATCAGCTTTGCATACTTTGAGTTTTGGAGCAGAGATTATCAAGCAAAATGTCAACTACAAAATTACAAATGTGAAACCGCAATGAATTCAAACAGCAGGGGATACTAGAAGCGAGAAAGAAATAGCGTTTTCGATATTTGATTGAACAGCAAAAGATTGATCGAAATTAAGATTTATTATGAACAGAAAGAAAGGACCCTATAAGATGTAAAATGTTTGAGAACCCCGCTAGTCAGTTAGTTTCCTTCAAATTGTACCAAGCTATGCGGAAACCGATATTTGAAACCCGTTTATCGATAAAATATACTTTTGTCGAGGATTTCCTGAATAATGAATGTCGATATGTAATATATGACGTACGTACATCAACAATTAGAAATCGAACTCGAACTGTGTAGGGACGTTTTACTCGTAAAGTCCATTGGCAAGACACCGGCTGGTTTGTAAACTGTGCTGTTATTTCTCCGTCATTTGTAAGGACAACGTCAGAGCAAGGCAGTTCTGTGTGAGCGGATGATATAATTGGTAAATAAGCAGTGTGAGGAATAACTATTATAAATTTCATTGTTCTGACTACCATTCAGGAAAGAGAAGTAACCTGGTTTTTATGTTAAAGTTTGATGGCAAATAAATGCTCACTGTACGTAGTCAACTCAGGGACACGTGAGCAGATCATGCATGAAAGTCGTGGTCAGCCATGCAGAAGAAAAGCATCAGTCAACAACGTCCTAGTATGCCGGATAAAAACAAGCATCGCCTACTAATTAGGTAACAGTATCTGATTTACAATAATTAAAGGTTAAGGTTTCCGGGAATCCAATTTGCTCCCTAGAAGTCTCGCTCACAAATCAATAATTCGTTTTAAATTCCACACAGTTTTCCCCGCTAAAAGAGATAATTACAACCTTGCTTCAAAATCAGTGTTCCAAAGAGTATTTTACTTTAGTTTGACCAGTGTAAATAAGCGAATTAAAAACCTAAGTTTAAGAACTATATTGCACATGCTGCTCTGATGATATTATTTATTCAGGTTCCTTACAGGGCTAACAGGCTAGTACTGAGAAAAATAATAACTAATTTTACAAGTAAAATATCTTTGTAAAGCAACTTACTTTGAGCTTCAATGAGGCACATTAGAAGGGCACATTTTAGAATCATTTGATGGACACCGTAAAACATCGGATTGGCCACAGTCTCAGTCTTGGGTATCATCTAGGATAAATGAATGGCCGGCCCGGAGCACATATGATGCTCTATGTTTTTCCGGTTGAAAGGTGCGTGAGAACAGAAGCTCCGAAATGCACTTTAGTTTCCAGCATTTCAACATAAATTTCTCTAGAAGAACACAAGTGGATTGTGCAAAAGGCTTACTTGGATGTACTAGTGCAACTTGTACTACAGTGTGTCCTGAGTTCCAAGCAATAAATATCTATTCCAATCACCGCTATGCAGCGTGTCATGCGATGCGCGTTAGTAGATGTTTTCAATAACGATGAGTTCGGTCTTACAGCAAAAGAGTACCGAGTAGTTCAAATAGCACAGCGAATCAGTCACAATCATCTCCCCCAAACAGTGAAATTCACAGACTGGATTTCGGAAAGGCAGCACATATGAAGACAGTCATGTATTTCGTGAATTCGTAGAAAATATTCAAGCTGCTGTGATCACTTTGTCCCGTCACTGGTAGTGAAACACTTGTCAATTTTGACCATGCCAAAAGGTTTCTGAATCGTTTTTCTCTTATTCGATTTCCAAGAAACGTTTTGCTGAGTGACCAACTTCCAACCCGTGTGTCACGAGTAAAAAATCAAATAAAAAACGCCTGAACCTTGTTTTCTCTTTTTCTGTCTTATTGCTCATCATTTTCTTTTTTCCCCGCTGACGGTGAAACGAAGCTGTTTAGCCTTTGGGATGGGGCAGCAACCGATTGAAGTTTGTGAACGAAGAAGCACATGGAAACAATACCCCAAGCTGCATAGTTTATCCTCGTTTAAACACGGTTGTGTACGTACAGATTTATCCATCTAGGTTATTATATCTATTTACGAGAAGTGAACTTCCCAGTTCAAAACATAATATTTGAAGACGTCGGAAACAGCTACAGTGCATACGTGTGTCCTCGAGTTTTGATTGTAAAACTTGCCTTGAGAAAGACTACACACGGTAGTCGAAACTTTGGCGCACTACATCTGCCAACAACACTGTGTTATTAACATTATATCATTCACAATTAATACAATATTTCTATTTACAATCACGCACTATGCTAACTTCATTCGAGGAATAAAGTGAATAGGATTTTCTGAACACCCTTTCAACCCAGTTAATGCATTTCTCCACAAAAAAGACTATGTTAAGGTATAAAGATTTCAAGCTTATATTTTATTATATGCGTTCATTACGGGAATCGGCTTCCCTATCACGTGACCATGGCCTTTGGACTTCGTGAACTTGCAGAATTGTTTAGGTCCATGGGGCTTCCTGAGATAATCGAATAGGCCTAAGGAAGTCAGTACGAGTATTTGCGAAAGCTATCCAGAAGCATGGAGTAGCACACTCGGGCCCACCGGCCGATATTTGTGTTTTGGAAACTTGGTAGATTCAGTTACTTGCAATTTATTATCAAAAAACCGCCCTCAAGCGTTCTTTCATATCTACTCCAGAAAACTGCATGACTCACACTGGTTTCTCCTCTCTCAGGATTGAGTTTAAACGTTCACTCATGATGATGATCTCCTAAAAATCGGTGGACCAGAAGTGTGCTTAATGTTCCAGAGGCTGGGTTGTTGAATCATGACCATTATCCACTGAACATTGGCCAAAATTTAACGAAAGTCAACTAACTGACGGGAACACTTGCTGAACCTTAACTGACAATACAGGCTATCACGTATAAAGGAGAGCGAGCAAACCATGCTGGCTTGAGCTTTGCATGTCAAAATTAGCTTGCAGGAAGACAGATGAATAGACTGAAATGTAGATGGATAGATTTCGGACTGATTTTTCACAGTCGTATAAATAGTTAAATGGATAAAGTAGATGAACTTAAATTGGTTCGAACAAATTACATCAACTCTCGTTGAAGTATCAAGATGAGATAAATTTTGAAACGTTTGCTGTTTTGCCGGGGAAACTTTGAACTCGGCACTACGGCGTGCAGCGTAACCGGGAGATGTAAAATCTGGGATCAGTGATCAAAGGGCAAAAGTTAACACCATGTTAGGGATAAATTTGGATCTATGTTTTCAGGACAAGAGCCGAGAAGATCAACCGGTAAATGACAAAACAAAATGACATTTTTTCCAACAAAACAAAGACAATAAAGTGATTGTTATGTCCTGGTATCATCTGGGAAGTACGTTTTATTCAAACTGATTAAGCGAGCTAAGGACATCTATCCTGATCGTATCCCTGATACCATTGTCCTAGTTTCGGGACAAACTGCTTTCCTACCCAGTTCGTTTGTCCCGTAGGTCCTTCGAACTTTGAATTAATCCTGCAGATAACGAAACGATGCACGAGTTGACATTTTTTTAAGGAGCATGCTTACATGAAAGTGGAAATTAGTTGAGCATGTCACTCGTTTCAGATATGCGTTTCACGTCTATATGTTGCAACTCACTTGGTCCATTAACATCTCATCTTCGCTCCATTGGCAAATATTTATTTTCCATTTAAAATTATATATCTTTTAATGTGTTTCTTCTTAGATTTCCTGACGAATGACACTGCAAATGAACATTTCAGGTGCCTCACACACACTAGCAAGATTGTTGACCAATTTCTAAGGTCAATGGGATTCGAAACCCACGGGCGAAAAAAGTTGCTTGGAGAAAACATGGAGCGGTCTGTAAGTCAAAGAAAGTCGATGAGAAACTTTTGGTGCGTTATTACTTGGTCATGTTCGGCAGTGGTGATCGCAATAAATATAAAATGCCGGAATTATAGTGTATATAATCATTTTCCTATTACTGTTAACTTTCACAGAGTAATATGCATTCCATGTGGCGGGCCGCGATAGGCGATTATCAGTGAAATATTTTGATGTTTCACTATAGAAAAATTTAAAATTATAATTTCGGACGGATATTTTCTCTCAGAAAAGATCGCTCAATTTATTTGTATGAAACAAGCAGGGCATCATCACGGTCCCGAGAGGCTTTCACACTGATTATCTCTGTACATGCATCAGAATGAAGACCATCGGTTAGCAGGCAAAATGAGTCGGGAATTGAGACAAATTCAACAGAGGGAGGCCAAGTATGACACAAAGAATATGGCAAGCGATTTCATCGACAAAAGCTGATTTCTTTAAAATATGAGTTGGGCTTTTAGGGCCCAAAGTCCCCATCTACATTATCCTTGTGTCTATATATATATATAAATATATATATATATATGCTAATGGAATATTCTAGTTTGGTTCAAGAAAATGTCACTTGAAAAAAACTAGACCACTGGGTTCTTGGAACTGTCGCATTCGTAAGACTACCAGATCGGTGTTCCCAACGAAATTTAAATTATGTTCAACGGAATACTGTATACAACCAAAAACTGACAACGTGCATCGCCTCTGTTACATACTGATACCTTATCTTGTCAATCTATGCGCTAAAATAACAAAATGGTACGTGACCCTTTGCCGATCTTTGGGCTTCCTAAAGACCCAAACGATATGATTGACAAGACATTTCTGTTTTGTTTTTTTATTAATTTGTTCAAATTCTGGTTAAGATAATCCACCTCCTAAAACGTTTAAACAAAATCTCCCCTCTCAAAAAAAAATAAATTTCACAAGTTAGCAAATAATGAATCAATCACGAAATGTACATGATTTATATTTTGAATAATCAGTCACAGTAGAAGCTGACGTCAAAAATACTGAGTTGGAATATAACAATTTGTTATTTCCGATATACTCGTCTACGTGAAGCTGCTTTGACGTCAGACTGAGCGCAAAATGCGACGGGCAGTTTGATTCGGAAGAATTAAATTAGTGAACAATATTTAGAGCATTGTGCGTCCATTTAAGTGAAGGTAGGTTTTGAGAAATATCCCTTGGAGAATAGTGATTTTTGCTGTATACCAAGAGCTATTTTGTTTTATTTTCACACATGTAAACTGTGGTCATTGTGGTTAGATTGTTGTTAGTAAAGGTATCTCATGAAAACTCAATGGATGCCGTAGTGAATAGTGATTTATTGCACGTGAGGGAATAAGGATGGTGAGGGGTTAAACAAATCCAACTACTACAACAGGGAACAAATGGAGAGCATACTCAGACAGTTTACGAATTTTCTGTTGAATGTTTAGGACGGATAAATCCTTGAAGCGACTTCTCTACAGGTAGCCTAAGTACAACGAAGGCTTTGGATATGACCTACACAGCTTGATTACTTGGGACGTTAGTAGTAGGAGATTGAATGTTTTCGTGAAATAGTTCACCATATGATATCATCGCTCAACGCACCATAAAGAAACCATAGAAGCACTGTAAATCTTTTTCATCCCTGTTAGGTGTAGCATCATGTGATGAAGTTCGACGTAACGGCTAAGGCGTTGGACTCAAAATCGTTCGTTCCAGGTTCGCGTCCCAGTTCGGGAGCGGTGGATACGCATTGCTGATGATTCCTAACAAGGATGGTACAGCTGTACAGTGCTTCCATGGTTTCTTACTCGTGAGTTGAGCGATGATATCACATGAAATCTATGAAATATTTGAGCAGTGATATGTTTGCTGGTCTCCACATGATCCCAGATTAGTTGCTGAGGGTCACGCTATGGCGCTATGTAGTCGATTGTTTCTTGATAAATCACTTGAGTGTTTTCGGCTGAGATGAACGGACTGCTCATTGAATTTTCTGGCCTCGCTAATAAATGCACGGCTCCCCAGTGACGCCATGGTCACCTTGTTCTGCCTACGTACACAGATAAACACAAACGTGAGCCCGCAATAAGCATACTGGATCAATTTTCTTCCAGTTTTTGCACCTAACATTGCAGTCACAGTCGTCAGATTTATAGTCCGGATTAAGTCAACGTTTTGGTGATAGAAGTCGGTGAAAGGAAATGAGACGATCATGCTGTTAGTAGTGAAAGCGGAAAGAAGCAGCATTTTCTTAGCCAAGGTACAGTCCGTTGTCACCAAGGTGCTTGCGTAACTATGAGATGCAGTGGCTAATGATTTGCTCGTTGAGAAATGTTACTTTTCTTCAATGTAAGGGGTTTCTCTTTTATTTTTTACTTCTTTTATTAATGAAATAACATTGTGCATCATTTTTCAGGTAGGGGGCAGTAGCCAGCAGAGGGCTATCAAGTGGATAAGCTGGCCGGCGGTGGGAGGACTCGAACCCACGACCCTTTCGTCTAGACGCCGAGATCTTGTCCGTTTGGCCAACGCTGGTCGAGGACGACGAACCGTTCGACTGTTTATTTCGGTAACCATCTGTTCCGCCAAACGTGCCCAAAGTGTGTTCTATCACTGCTAATCAGTAGTATGATTTTCACCAACCGGGTTAGATAAAATCTAACTTGCCGTTCAGTTTGAAGAGAAATTCCCAAAAGGCAATACTGGCAGTACTATGTTTTGGATCAATCACAAACACGATTGTTGTCAGGGAAAGAAGTCAGAGTTA
The DNA here is from genome assembly GCA_008360955.1 of Fasciolopsis buskii. Lineage (NCBI taxonomy): Eukaryota > Metazoa > Platyhelminthes > Trematoda > Plagiorchiida > Fasciolidae > Fasciolopsis > Fasciolopsis buskii. Next base: position 173,096 of record LUCM01005136.1, on the reverse strand, counting down.
GAATTATGGAATATGTTCAAGCAACAGTTGAACGATAAGAACAGTGATTGCAGATAACTTCAGTAATTCGACAACGCACGACGGACGTTTATAAATGACCATTTAAATGCGATGCATTTGCCGTTTTATCCGCAATGCTTCGGCTATCGATCTAGATAGATAATTCATTGTTTCTTCCGTAGTCGTCGGCTTTGCTCAGTCAACCCAAATTATAATTTCACGAGTCCTTCAGACAGAACAAGATAGAAAACAGTACAACATATTTGTTCAATGTGCAGCTAATTCCGCGTGCAAAATGTCGGTTGGGCATTGGAGGTAAATGCAAGAAAAGCAAAGAACAACTGGTGCAGCTTGCAAGGTGGACTGCTCGGGGTCACCCCAGGCCACCTTCACAAAAACTGGCAAAGTTAAAATTTCCGGCTGAATCATGTTTTCTGGTGAGATAATAGGGGGGTTGAAAAATGTCTGCTTATGAATAAAATAATTTGCCTTTACTCAAGAAGATTTCCGGCTTTCGTCACAGACAAAGTAAATGGAGTTACTTATTCAACGTCACAGTTAATGCATACTAGTCGTGCTGTCCAACATATGGATGGTCGGTGTTTGGGCACAGTCGTTTGATGCTCAACATTATAATGCTTCTGGTGAGGTTGTAAGAAACAAATAGGTATGTAAATTTCGCGAATGGATCCTTCTTCCTAAGCAATGAATGATTTTCTACGGCTATTCCTAGAACCGGCCGTTTGTTTCTTAACAGAGAAAGGATAGTATGGTTCTAAAGTACTTTCGTACATTAATCATTTTCCAAACTCCGTCTGAAAACTTTATGAACTCTTGCTAGTTAGATAGCTAAAGAACCAACAAAACACACTTGACGAATGAAATGTTCGTGAATGAACAGGAAATGTCATTTTGGTGTTATAACTTCCGGAAAATGTAAGACAACAATAAATATGGCCTGAGATTCGCTATAAATAAATGGTCTAACACTTTTACTCAATCAGCAGAGCTGTGCTAACATGTTTCTTCATATAGACTGACCGGACCACTGTATTTGCTACACTAGACTTGAATAACCATACTTGAGGATGCAATTTAATCAGTGGACACCGAATATGCAAAACCCTTTGTATTGTATACAGCTTGGCGGTTGTACTATTTATTTTTAAATAAAATCGTCTAGTTTGCAGTAGCCAACCATGCGCCAACCAAAATTTTGTGGAACGGAAGGTATCTAACTGACTTGCAATCATAATTCTGTCCCCATGCTAGTCATCAGAATTATTCGCATGATGAAACGTGAGCTCATTCCCGAGGACATTGAACTTACTATTTTTCGAAAATCTGTTTTTCTCCAAAATCGAAATAAGGAATTCAACAAATTTTGAAATGATTGCATGCGATTCAAACACACCACGTTCGTCATTTCGGCCGACTGTCAGAAGTTTCTTGAACTTTATTGTCTAATAAACAACGCAGCGATATCTTTTTGGATGCAAATCAATTCTGAAAAAAAATTGTTGCTACCTCTTCATAAAAACAGTGGAAACGATTGTCTAACGGTTCTCACGACCGATTCTAAACACTTCTTAGGTTCCCAATGCGGTATTGGAAATAGTGTTCCCCAGGTTTTGCTTTAGTTTATCACAATAATTTTATTTTCACAATTTTACGATTTGGATTATCATAGGTTCAGTCTAAAACTGGTATTTATTGCATCAGTTCTAACAGCAAACCGGGTGGATTTAGTTCGGGCAGTGCTATATTTCGCCGCCCACATGGTGGTCACATTAACTAAGGATAAATACAATGTGGCATTCTACGCGGACATCAGCGATTGTCGAGTTATATGCATAAAATTGTACGCTAATGTAGAACCGTAGTTTGGAACTGAAATCTGATTGCTTGTTGAGCGACAGGAGTGCTTACACAAATGGCCATGTAGGAGAATGTGAAACAATTTTACAGTTGACCCAAAAACTTCAAAATTAACAGGATGTTTGGTTGTAACGCGATAGAGCACAGAGTAATTGAAGGATATCTCATCCGACTAATTTCAAGCCCATTTCTTGATAAAAACTACTACGCACATTTCAATTAAAACATGGAAAAGAACCGCCAGACCATCGGATTTATCGAGATCTACCTGAAAACCTCACGAATGTTGAATAATAACATTGAGGTTTGAAACTTCCCAAAATATTTCCTGCCTGGAACTCAAAATTGTATCAGGCCAAAAAGTATTGCAGGCGCTCAATGTTAGTTTGCCTCCATGGTGACAACAAGGCCTCGCCTATTATAAGAAAAACGTGTTAACTAAGGAAATCGCATCTCCTTTACGGGACACTTTGTAGTCATAGGTTCTCACATCACAGGGACACCACATCTGAAAAGCCAAAAGCAATGGAAAATAGATGAATTTTCTATTTCCTAGTAATTTTAGAGCTTGATCAAAAAGATAGTTTTACTCTATGTTCTCCTCGCAACGTTCTAGATCTTCACCAGGTCCGTAGTAATCTAAGTTACAACCGCCGGTTGCCTTGCTCGCCTAGACCTATGAAGAATTTAACCTGTACTAATCGGTTGGCAAAACGCTGTAGCACCGCAATGATAAGCGGTACAAACCTCGCTAGTACAACTAAATACATTTCCGTCCTCAAGTCAGATTTAACGGTGGGTTTGCTTAAAAATTAATAGTATAAACAGGATACAACTTTAGTGACCCCCTATATTTCCTCGCCTATCGTGGAGAAAAAAACGAAGACAGTAGTATTATTAGCGAGTAGAACTTTCGGTTAATGCCGGTAACCTAGGAGGCAGTTATTCGAAAGTCTTATTTGTTGTTCGGCATTTGCCAAAGAATATTTTCGGAGGATGATAAGCCAAAGAAATGTGCGCCCGCCCAGTATCATCCTAACATAATTGCTTTATGTATTGAACACGTAAATCTATTCATTAAGGCGCACCAAGTGATGCTCTATTGGTCGGGTTTCCTCGGCACATGAACCGGATTTGGCAGCGAAAATAACACAATATCATTCGAATAGTCTTCATTAAAAAGAGATTTTATTAAAAATCTCACGCGAATACTTAAAACACGACTCGCATTTTGATGTATTGTATAAGTGATGGAATATTCATTTCCAGGCTCAGTGGTTACTGCCAGGTAATATTTCGAGTTCCTGCTTTAATGTCGAATAGCCTCTTTTTCTCGTTCAAACGGCAGAAAAATCAGATAGTTTATTTGTCGAGCAAGGGACAGTGATTATAATCTTGCTATCAGTTTCATGATTGTTCCCAGTCCTGACCACGAGCTATTTGCATTTTTCCAAGAAGACTTTCCTGCTAGTTTTAGTTTCCGGACATAAGATGATTTTCTCCTGCCTAACGCAATGCAAATAAATCAAGGAGACTTGAGATGTGGCAACAGATTGAAATCTTATCCTGTACTAAGATTTCTGACTAATATGCAATGGGATAGCTTAAATCCTTTTTGTAAGTATACCAACGTTTTTGCTGTCACAGGCGGGTCTTCTTGATCGATGTCACTGCTGACAGCCCTTCCGATGAACCATATACAGCAGGAAGACGAGCGTGTTTTCGCAGAACACAACTAAATACCTCAACCGATTCCCATTTGATGTCTACTCTGAGAACTAAATATTTTTTCCTACTAAACCAAGCTTTTCGTGCGAGATCTCCACAAGGCTTTTCCGCATATGTTTACCAACGCAATAAAGATACAGTAATTCAAACACCGGGAGTCTATGAATTTCTTCTGTTCCCAAAGACCATGTCCTGTTGGTCGTATAGTATTAGTGAACCTGCCATTGTAGAGCAGTCTGAATATCGCGCTGATGGCACAGATGTGTCAGTTTAGTAAAGGTTAACCGGTTCCTTTGTACGCAAGGCAAACGCTCGTCCGAAATACAAACAACTAAACTTATCTGCTTCAGAAATCACGTAATTATTTCTGTGCAGAAGTCACATTTGCCTAAGACATACCTCGTCATTCATCAAACTGCAGAAATTAGTTCACTTATTAGTACTTTAACAAGATGAGGTTGGACCTCGAAGTGAACTGATGGCCTGGTGGATCTCCGTGACCTACAACGCTAAACAGAATGGTTTTCTGAAGTCAAAAAGGCAATAAAGATCAATCGATTAGCACTGACCAGAGGGATTCCAGTGAAACAGAATCAACCGGATTACAAAATCTGTTTCTGCCGCGTGAACAGAACTAGAGAGCATAAATGCAAGGCGATTCAGTTAGCCGATTAAAGAGTTCATTAAGAAAATGTGGGTGTTAAAAATCTTACGTTTCTTCCGACAGTATGTCAATTTGGCCAACTTTGTCAGACGGATGTTACTCATCCAAACTTGTCAGCCCGCAGTCTAAGGGATTAAAGTATAGCAACCTAGAGGTGGCAGCGTTTGGTTGTGCGAAAGGCTTTACAAAAACATTTGAAAAAATCGTAAATAATAGAAACTAAGACTTGGAAACTTTGTTGGCCGTTCTATCCCACAGGGTTGTGAAAGCTGGTTGTCCTCGGGAGAAATTTTAAGTTGATTTCCGCCAAGTGAAAAAGCGAGTTTTGATGCTTTTCTTGCGGACGGTTGAATTCCTAACTCCCTTAGCACTATCTGGTGTCATTGTCGTTTTGCGTTTAGTGTAGAACGACCGAAACTGTTTTCAATACACGTGTCTTTTAAGTGAATACCGTTTTCTGAGTTTCGAGGAAAATTTTTGACCTTTGGCTTGTTGCCCGTTGTTTTTGTCTTATGTAGTAATAATTAACACCCGTCTTGGGTCGCTAAACAGGCATTTCGTTTGATTGACTGAGCACAGGAGGCAAAGTGGATGAACTGATGATAGTACAGCAAGGATGAGAACAAGGTTCAATGTTTCTTTTAGGTTTCCTAGTTGGGTCAGCACTTCACTTCTGTCAAATATTCCGGTTAAGATTTCCTTTAAAAAAGTCTGCTTGCGTCGCTGGTCCGGGCGAAGTATCAATTACGGTTATCTCCCCAGCATTCTTTCTGTAAAAGTTTCAGTATCGCTGTCGAAACAAAACCAATGGTCGGCAGTGCGCTCGGTACACATGGAAGAGTTTAGGCGTTTTTGGTAAAATGCTCAACGAAAGAATGGGGACGTTAGTGATACCGCTGGTATTTATTATCCTGCCCGACAAGGGTTGATAAACTAAATCTGTCGGACATTTCCTTTGATTACCTAACGACATGTAAAAAGGTAGCATAAGTTGAAACCGTCAAGAGTGAAGGCAATCCTAACTCGCCCAAAGTCACGAATTTGTTATCGCTCGCTATGCCACGAAGTAGTTTACAAATTAATCTCCCAGATGATAAACTCGTTTGTGATTGAAATGACGGTTCAAAAATTTCCTCACTTTAATTAACAGTAACCGGAAAACATTGTTCTAATTTTATCGGAGAAGCACAGAAAGAAATTTCAGTTGATACGCTTAGTTCTTCATTGGGTTCGTTTGCACTAAATACTATAGAATGCCAGAAGCTTGGTAGTTGGAATGGCACAATGCTAAGGACGCACACACGCACATTTAACACAACTAGTGGGAAATTGGAAAAGACTGCATTTCTAAGTACCATGTACAGTGTCTTTCCAGATTTTCAGAATACACTTGTACTTTACCCAACCCAATTAGGGTATCGTGACGTGTTAGACCTTAGCAGCAAGGAGATCCAATCGAACGGTTAAATAGGTAGAAAGAACTCCACACTGTATTTGTGGTTAGCGCAAAAAATGCGCTCATTTTGAGAAGCCGATTGAACACCGGAAGTGAGGAATGTGTTTAATTTTTGCACTGTACCTTACATTTTGGTTCCAGTACTCGGAATGCGGTAAGCAATCTGTTTTTATTAGCTGGAGATGATGTTTCTATTCGTGATTCTCATAATATAATTTTTTCGTATACTCAATGGCTTACAAAATTTCCACCTTAGAAACCTTACGAAATGTACTCAAAAATGGTGGGATTTTCGTGTGGATGAGTTTTCAACTTAATAGATCGCATCTGATTCTAGGGAAAACTGTTTTCTTCAATGATTCTGATGTTCTCGGAAGTTGCAAGCTGCATTCTTTTCCATACTTATTTATGCCACTTGATGAGTATAAACAAGAGAATCAAAGAAATGAATACAGTCTCTACAAATTTTGTGCCACAACATTTCGTTTATTAACAAATCCAAACAATATAAGACTATTTGCATGCATTCATGTTTTGTTTATCTACGTTGCCTGTGTTGACCTTTATTCATCGAACCCAACGGTATAAGTTTCGGACAAGCCGGCCTCAATCTGCTATGACTGCCCACAATCAGATAAATTCAACCTCCAGCATTATCCCGGAACACATCTGACCGCGACAGCTTTGCTCTTCTTAAGCTTTTTACTCTTAGCTCATTTGGCCTTAATAATAATCGAGTGAAACATAAATACACAATCCGACGGCAAATTACCGAAATAAACGCCTTAAGAAAAGAAAATCAGACAGACTGGTCTGTCCAGTAATTAATCCAACAAATACCATTGCCACCTAGGTTGTTATTGAAGACTAAGGGAGTTTCATACACCGTCGTCACAAATCATCAGCGGTGTACATCCAAACAAATACGCGAACCCGGAAGAAAGAATTATTGGTCCAACTTTATAGTTTTTGAGCTGTTTGTTCTTGATCTCATGAAGTAGCATTTATTCGACCACGGTCTTTCAAGGCCGGAAATTGTATTTCCTCAGCCGTTTAGTGAAACTATTCATCTAATGGTTTTTCTGTATAATGTGACCAGTAAGAATAACTAAAGCTGTGGTTAAAAATACAATTTTGGGCAAGACCTAAGAGGGAAACAGATATAAGATTTTTTTAGTAGTAGGAGATTGAATGTTTTCATGAAATAATTCCCACCATGTGGATATCCATCGCTCAAAACTCACCATCAAGAAACCATGGAAAGCACTGTACAAGCTATGTTTCAATATGTTAAGGCAATACATACCAGCAGTGCATATACCACACACCTACATGAACTGACTGATAAGCATCGCTGTGAGCTAACGGACAGTAACCGTGGCAAATCAGTGACGGAATAGGTGCAACATCATGCTGGTGAAGTTGCAACAAACCGTTCAGAGCCTGCCCGGTAGCGTAATGGCTAAAGCGTTCGACTCAGAATCGTTCGTCCCGGGTTCGCGTCCCAGTTCGGGCGCGGTGGATATGCACTGCAGATATAAGATTTGTTGCGTGCTTTATTTGGCGTCTTGTTGCTATAATGTACAATTTTAAGTGGAACTGTTTTGTGAAATAACGTATTTTGACACTTGCGTAAATTTTGTTTTATAAAACCGGCAGGAGTACAGAAGGAAAAGTTTCCCATCAAAACAAGGCGAAACGATGCAAAAGATTGCGTAAATGATTTCTCGGTTGGTGAACGCCTAAATGAGTTTTAACTGGAATGGGACTCATATTCCCATTCGCGAACACCTAACGCGTTAGTCGGGCCAGTTGGCAAACCATGTTAGGACGGGCTATGATAAGATAAAAACGGGTATACGTTGTCGGTTGTGAATTTACTCGCTACAATTCGATGTCGTATTATGGTTTCAGGGAATGCGAAAACGATCAATGATGGAACCAATCCTTGTCTTAACGACAGTTTTCTAAATTTCAACTGAAGTTTCGCCAGGCTTCTTGGTCTTTCTTATTACCAGTCTTTCGACAGAATTATAAGCGAGATCCAGTGACCTTATCGTTTAACCTCCATAGTACTCTCCATGAAAATTTCTAACATGTGTTACTTTGAAAACTAGTGGGAAGTTTTAGACGCACTGGTGTTGGTAAAACCCATTAATTCGACTTCCTAATTTTTGTCCACTTAACACATTCAGCAAGCACACATTAGTTTACCGCCTTGTTTTTACAAGTGTGACTGGATGCGAAAATGTGATAAAAGCTTTCGCAGAATTTGTTTCATACAGAATCAGGGACAATTTAATACAAATTGCAGTCTACAAATCAGCATCGACAATTTTCAAGTGCGGGACAATATGTGGTGAGTGGAGAAAATAATCAATTTATTACCTGTCGGCCAAGGTGAATCCGCAAATTTGATCAGCATTCTGAGGTAACTAAGACAGTTGTTGATTTTCCTTTGAATCCCGAGACCACGATAAGTTAGACCTAACCTAATCATTTGGTAACAAATAAATAAGTGTATTTAGACTGAATGGAACTGCATTTGTCGTCACGCTTGTTTTTGGTAACTTCGCCGTTTTCTTTATGCATTTAAGCAAGCACTTCGCTTCCTACACAGATAGTGCACATGCGACAGCCGATGCCCGGGTATGCGAACTAAAGTCTGGTCATTAAACGGGATTATATCCGGTGCGGTTTGAAAGCGGAAGACGGGATGAAGCTACATGTGATTTCTTCGGTTTAACCATTTTTGATTAGAAAAACGGATTGGACTGTTTAGCGGGTTATGCTCATCCGATGATGGTAACTCTAATTGAGGAGAGTTGAAGGAACTTGAAGAATAGCTTTGGGTACAGAAAACTTAGTCTTGAAGTCAGACTCCTGCAGTGTTCGCAGTTTCCTTCTACGGTGAGGAAACGTATTAGGTACATTTACTCGAACACACAAATAATCTTGAGTGAATGCCGTTTCTGGCAGTGTCTTGAACCTCCAAGCTGCAGTAGGACCACACTACAAATAGTCTTCTTGATATGAAGATCTAACCACGCTAGTTTGTGCAAACTGAAAGTTTCTGAAAGCAGCCTTGTCGAAAGATTGAGCATAAATTAGGAAAAAGAGCAGAAAATTTTGGTGGAAAACCGGTGAAAAGGCGTTTTGGTTCTAGAAAAATACGTACTACCGGATAATGCATTTTCTGGCCCACCGTTGTTTTGTTGTTTTGCATGCAGATGGAATTGTCATCTATTTACTCTCCTCATAATTCAAATGAAATTCTAGTTTGGAACTATTCAGGAGCGCATGCTCAGGGGGGACTTGGAGCCGGAGCAAACTTGGAAAGCATGCCTGGCGTGCGGCAATAACCGCTAATTCAATCCTGGACATCTGAGGAAATTTCCGTACATACATGATTAAGTGAAACACTGCTGCCAACTCATACTTATACTTTCAGACCCTGTGTTCCTTTTTTTAAAGTTAGCCGACGAAAACCTCCTGACCAGTCAAACTGTGCTTCTTAAATGGGCCTGTCATCCATTCTGAATCCTTATAATCCAATTGAGTTCCGAGCAAGCACCACTGATTAAATTCACTCACAGCTATAAGGACTTAATGCTACACGCTTGATTGAGTAAAACAATACGATATAGCTATTTGCAGTGCCAGATGGGACGCCGTCGACGAAACTCAAGCTTACAACTGAGGCGTCACAAGGCATCCTAGGTTTATGACATTATTATATAATATAGGAATTCAGCAGCCAGAAATTAATTGTAATTGCCCAATAATGTTTCATGTAACACTGCTTACATGGAAAAAATTTGTCCGGTCTATGTTTTTATAATGACAATCATTTGTTTTAGACGAACTTGGCTTGATTATTTACGTTATCATTTAGCTACGTGTACTCCCTACACGGTGGATCGACCAATGCCGCTTCCGAAACTGCAGTGTGACGATACGCAAGGTCCAACTGCTCGAAGGTGGAATTTAATTTTCACGGGAGTCAAAGCAAGCACTGTGCACATTCGTTCCTTAGAAGTATGTCTCCGGTTTTATCAAACTGATTTGATCATGCTTTGGTTTCAAAATACTCACTCGCTTTATTATGCATCCGCTGTTACCTCATCATCCTATAGTGGACCTCAGGCAAGCTTATCTGACGATATAGAGGCATTTTTACTATTGTTTAAAATGACAAATATTAGGTGACTTTATGGCAAAAATTCACGGCAGGTTGCAGACAAGTGTTGCAGTACAGGAATGACTGGGCTGATTTATGGGCAACGGCATGGATAACCAACTACTTGTTACCTAATGAAGGATATAATCAAATAATCCCCTGGCTGTTCTACTCAGAGTAACTGTAGATACAAAATAAATGATGATCGTCTATTGGCTGGTAAGCTTCTAGGATCATAATCAGTCTGTGCACGTGATAGCCATCGAAGACCACGTTTGTGGAGCGTATATGTTAGTTCCTACGCGTGCACGGAATGTAGCTTTCATACGGTCTTACACTGTCTGATTAAGGCTCCTCAGAGAGAGGTAATAACGAGATAATGTTCAAGAAAATGGTGGTAATGGCTGATTTGCCATAATCGTTCGCATGCTCGGTCCATTGCAGTCAACATTCATTCAAGCGTAGGTCAAGTTTTGCACTGAATTATGTCAGCACATGAAACTGTTTATACTAAATAGTCGTAACCTCAAAAAGTGCACTGTTGGATTTGCTACGAAATGGTTGAGACGATGACATAAATGTTTCGCGAGAGGGTGCTAGAAAACTTTAAGAGCTTTTGCCCAACCCAGAAACTTATAGTATGGCCATAAACTTGTGTGCATGTAAACCTAGAAGGGGAAAGTTGAAAAACCTCAAGAAAATGAAGCTGTTTGATGAGATATAGATAATTTTATTCTGACAACGGTTGTCGGATCGCAATTGTTATGTCACGTAAAATACGAAGAAACTGAGTTTAAAACCGAGCTTTGAACATCTTATCTGCATATGCAAACATTTTACCGAAGAAATAAGGCAGCTTTTGTCGCATGCCTTGGTCTTTATGGTAGATATTTTCAAATGCCCATTTTCAGATTCCTGAAAGTGACAATTGTACAATCGCTTCTCTCGAAGTGAGGTCAACATGGAACGCTGACGGAACTGTCCTTCTAAAGACATGCGGAAAGAAGGAAAACATTGATGTGTCTATCCCGGTAACAAAAGGTGTGGTGATCTTGCGTATGCCAGAAAAGGATACCCCGTTTAGTCTCAATGCATCCGTATATAACGGTAATTGACGTTTTTTATTGCTGTTCACAAAACACTGGCAAATGTAACTGGTGCACATTTTACGTTTGTACGGAGTGTATTTCTGTTAGTTGACTTTAGCTTTTTTGACTGGTACTTCATAGCATTATCTAATCAGAAGAAATGAACGGAACGAAGAACAGTGAAATATCAGTTGTGAAATAATAACCTAAACGACTATGCAGAAGAAGGAAAACATTGCAAGCAGGAAAGCCGCTGACTGCGGTAGTGGACCGAGTTCCCGCTTAGAGGGGTCTTGGGGATCACAATCTGGCAGCCTAACTGTAGCCATAAGAGCTAATCTACTGGTTGAAGTCTTCATACATTTTGCCATGTCATTGATTGACCACATTTAACCATTTCCCAGCAATCACTGCCTAGGGGAACAGTGTACAACGAGGAAGTCGTTCTGCCGACTTGTAATGAGCATGTCTGAAAAATAATGACAATCTATTCAGATTCAATTCGTTCTTCAAGGATTAAACCTCCGAGTTATTATAGTCTAAATTGTGAATCGTAGAAGGTATTTTACAAATCCTGTTTTAGGTATGGGAAAGAGGTAACATTTTAAGTAAGTGCATGAAAATGAGTAGCAAAAAAAGCAATGGAAGCATTTTTGATTCGGTTATTTTTTAAGCTCAGTTTAGAACGTGGCAGACTGCGAGCTAATAAACCTGGAAAAGTGAAGATGCTGGGCAATTTTTTTTTGTCCCACTAAACTGGATCAAACTTAAGCCCCATTTTCGAGGGTAGCTGTATCTAGGGAGATATTCTGCAGGTGCTACTTGAAAAACAAACAAATCTACGAAAGCAGTTCGCTGGAACAGAATAGTTCCATCGAATTTAAAGGAACAGACGCAGAACGGTGGTTATTGCCTTCATACAGTTGGTGTTTAAATCTTGGTAGGCTGAACATGCACGCAATAAAATATGGTTGACTGAGGCCGACATTTTAGCCTTTACCCAAATCGAGGTATTATCTCACTGTTAATTGCTGCCCTATTTTTTTAAAACATCATCAACATTTTGTGGCCAAAAGCCGAGAACACATAGAAATCGGAAGTGATTTTTCGTGAACATAGCAGCTTAAACATCCAGACTGAGATGAATAGTTCTTGCAAAATTTTTCCGTGCCGAACCATATAGCTGACTGGTAAATATACAAAGTCGTTACGCCAACATCATTTAGTTTGTTTTTTGTGATCTTCTCTCATTTCGATTTGACAGGATGTAGAAATGAACTAAAACCAGGCTCCGTGATACTGAGCCCCAGCTTTACAAGCAACTACACCGGTGATACACGGTGCGTTTACAATTTGGACGTGGACACTGCGTACAGAGTTGATCTACGTGTGAATTTTATGCAAGTACGCTTCTATTGAATTATCCGTAAAAATGTTTCAATGTTTTATTGACCACCAGCCAACAACATTTTCTACACACTAAGTATAGAAAATAAAAAATGTTCACTCAATGCAAGACAATTAATCATAACGACGTAAATGACTTTAGATAGCGTTTAACGACGGAATCATCGTTGTCAAATGAATAGCTGAATAACCTGAGGTGGAAGACTACATTCAAGTAACATGAACTGCTAGACGGCGAATATTAATAATAATTTTAAAATGAGTGTAGAAGTGTTTTAGATTTTTAATAAATGACAGAACAAGGATAACTGGTAATGTACACAATTCAAAACACTTCATTAAAGAACATTCCTAATGTGATATATTATCCTAACGGATCCTTTGAAGGACAGTTCATGCTAGCTAAGTCAAACAAACACATGCGTGCCACACGTTCACATTTCCACTCAAACATGCCTATATGCACAATTGCTGCATTCTATTCCTTGTGAACACAGTACGATTTATCTGTGACAGCCATGTGTTGGCACGATGATTTATGCTCATCATCCATCAGTCGACGAAGGTCAGACTGATTTTAAGATTTTCTAGGCCTAATTCGCCGGTCTATTTTGTCTGTCGTGTCACAGTTTGGTTGCTTAATCACTGTACAGGCGTTTTTCCTGTCTGCAAACTGTCTGATTAAACCCCAGCCTGTTCCGCATGCATTGTTCTTCCCATTGGTTCACTGGTTCAAAGGCTCTTTTGCCTTTCCTGTCCTGTGGCAAGTGTGCTTCGCTGATTTGCTCGTATCTTTCCCTTTCATTGTTATCATCTTTTTCAAGGGATGATTTTTAATATGATGGCATCCCGTTTGCAGTATCTGCCATAGTTTCACTGTCTTTCCATTGCGGTGTTTCCAACTGCTCTGCCAAGACCGACTGAATTTATCCTACCTGCCCAACCCCGTCGTAATTTCTAAGCCTGTTCTACCGTCTGTAGATGTTTCGTGTGCTTATCATGCGCATAAGTCTAGAAGACAAAGTTTCTGTTGAATGAACATTCTGAACATTCTTTGCTATGGTTAGCAAATCAAGTCAAGCGAAGTATTTGTCTTATGATAACCGGTTCGGACCAACAGGCATTTCGAACGATTCATTTTTCGGCGGCTACCATAACAGTTGTCGGTCCTTGGCGATGCTTGTCTGCGTGGTTGGCCAGTTGTTTCGACTTCCCGTATCATTTTTCGGAAACATTTGCAAAATTCCAGCCCTTGCTACATTTACCGAAAATACTGACGAAAACAAGGGTCCATGTTGCCAGCTCGAATTTTAACCTCCTCGTTATCCTCAGTGATACAATCATCACAATTATGGCCGGCGGTGGCCAAACGGATAAGGTCATGGCGTTTAGACGTAAAGGTCGCGTCTTCGATCCTCCCACCGCCGGTTAACTTCCCCACTTGGCAGCTCTCTGTTGGCCGCGGCCCCCTTCCTGAAAATTGATGTACATCGTTGTTTCATTAATAACGGAAGTAAAAGATAAAAGATAAAAAGGTAGGCAATGCATTTCAAAAACGAGGTTCCATAAAATGCTCGCAAATAATAAGCCATAGAATAGAAGCAATTTCGACGACAGTATTGACCACTGTATTCACGGATGCAGGCGGTTTACTTTTCTAAAAATCCTTCATATTTGAATAATTCTGAGTTCCTTGGACGGAGGCGCCTCCCGCAGTGTCCGTTGCATGCAAAAATGATTGGCAGTGAATCACCAGTTGCAGTAACGAAGTCCGTCTTCATTAAAATAGTGTGCATGATGAAGGCAGCTGTGAAGTGAAAGGAAAAATTATCAAATGAAGTGCGGAGAAAACGGATGGAATAATGCTAACCCTGAATGGCTGTTGGAGTAAAACGCTGTTAGAGAATTCATTGCTACCATTTCCATATTGGCCACGTTAGTGTGGTGAAGGCAATACATATGCACTATTCGAAGCAATGCGTTTCACTTGGCCCCTTTCAACATCAGACGGAAATAAGTGTTCACGTTTAGGTAGCTTGGATCCAACATACCAAGGCTACTGGAAATATATCTGAAAAAGCCAGGGCTTAAATGGTAACTACAAACCACGTAACGGACCACGACTCGTCAGTCATAAACCAGTTAACACAGAAAATAACAGTTTGGTAGTTAGAGATAACTGAAAATTTCATTGTCTTCTTTCTCACTCTTCACTTGAGTGCCGCGTGGTTGGAACACGCGAGATGCTCTGCAAAGAATCTCGTTTTACTCAGGGGACTCAGTAACAAGTGAACAATGTCAGGGATTGCAAACTATGACAAATCCACTAGTGACACGACAGTGTTTGCACTAGCAGTTAATACATTATTGATTTGTTGTGCCAGTGCCTCGTGTTTTACGAACGTCTTAACTTATTTTGCGAGGGTGTAACTGTTGAAAGGAGTACACCGTTTTAAAAGCACTACAGACAGCTCCTTCGATTGTTTGTGATCTGTGTTGTGTTCCCCGTTTGGATTAATGTTTAAAAGGAAAGCCGGAAATATATTTGATTTAAATGTGTTTGTTTCATCCTACTATTTAAAACTATTCAGTAGAACTGAATCCACTGTTCAGGTTAAATGTAGTTAGGAGAAATCAAAATACTTGCATTTCTCCATATCGCATTTTTCTATTCAGAAGAACTTGTTATGAGAACCTGAATTAGGTCAGGAACGTTAGTGGTCGAGGGGAGTATTGATCAAGCTGTCTGTTTTTCACAGTTATGGACAAACAAGAAACGTTATCACATACTAAATAAATTGTCTAACCGTTGATGGTTCGACCACGCTTCACGTCGTGGTTTAGTCCAAAATACGAAGCGAGCTTTCTGCTATTTAAAAAATTGGACTAGTTGTGGGGTTTTGAAACGATACGAAAGCTATGGAATAGATTTCCTCCCTAAGAGCACAAATTAAGATATGTCAATTTGAAAGTCGCTCCACCCAGGCAGCAGACGTTACAAATGTTGAAAATAATGAGAAGTCTTTTTACTTTGGCTTTCTTGATTTTCGTTCTTCTTCCTTGTCCAATCGTTAGTAACAAAATATTACTCAACGGATAATAAAAACCACGTACCAGTTCGCAAAGAATGCAAGCCAACATTGTTGCACGTTTGGCTACCGGTATTCTACCTTGTCTCAAAATGCTATGAAGCGTTGGTTCTTCAAGTAACAGGTTTGCGCGCAAAACGAGAAAATGGGATTCGAACCAAGTACTTTTAATTTTCCGAGCCATACATTTTGGTTACTTAACCAAGCCCGCCCAAATCTACTTCGTGGGTATACAGCATTCCACCGACATAATTTCGTCGGTCGAAACTAGTCTGCACTTGGCAGATTCGCTGAACTGATGCAACGAAAATGTTCGTTTGATGCGACATACCTCCTGCGGATTTGGTATAGGCGAAAAAGCGATCGCCCGAAATAGTTCCATTGGACATCGCCGATAATAACAAACTGCAAATTTCTGTAAGAGAGAGCGCAATGACGGTGGCTGGGAGTAACAACGTGCAACAGGGATACTTCGACAAATGCTAAACGGACTGTAGTCCAGCAAACCAGTTAGACAGCTTGGTCTGAAATACTTCAAACAGGTCTGTTTTTAGTTATTTGGAAAATGGCAGCAATGCAGTAAAACAGAATTTTATTAATCCTGAAAAGAAGATAAATAGCTTGGCGCAAGACAAAAGCACAGTGAGATTTTAGACACCCTTACAGCGTGTCAGCAGGCAATTCCAGGTTGATGGGCACGGTAACTTTTAGGTTTTCTAGCCAGCATAATTTAGCGAAGCATTGTTTTATTAATAACGACCATAACTCACCTTTGGAAAACGGGCATTAAAAATTTCTTTTCATTTTCGACTCAATCACACTTTGCGTTACACTTTCATATTCTTTGATGAACTAGAGAAAGTGTTGGAGTACTGTGTAAAGAGAAATTTTTTTCTGAATGCAATTAAATCCCCTTTATTATAGATTCAACAATGCCCACTGTGCGAATGCGATTATGTGGAGATTACGGAATTGAAACAGGATAATCGTATTGTGACAAGATATTGTGGATATAATCCATTTTTCCGATATATACCAAATGGAAATGCACTAACGGTCGTATTTCAGTCGGACGGTTTGATCGAAGCAAAAGGATTCAATATGACATTCAGTAAGGTATGTTTCTTCGCTGAATGGCTTTTGGTCCTGGATTTCATCGATGAAAACTTGAGGACAATTGAAACAGGTGATCTTGGATGTCCGACCCAATAAAATATATCCTCGGTTAAAAAAATGAATTCTCAATAGATATAGACTACAATTTGTTTATTTGCCATTAGCCATTCTGGTGGGTCTGCGAATGCATTGAACATGAGAAACACTTTTCACCTTAAAAATGGATCGTGTGCGTTTGTTGTTCTACGTACAACTTGCATGAAAATGGAAGCATCATTTCGTAAGCAAGCATATGATTGGCCGGAGGATCGTACAGCACTTTGTAAAAAAATATGTCGGTTGACTAGTGGTCAGAATTGTTGATAGGCACGTTTTTGTCCGATGGTGACCGAGTGTATAAGATCGTGGCTTTTGCACGTGAAGGTCGCGGGTTCAAATCCTCCCACCGCTGGTCAGCTTTCCCAGTTGGCAGCCTTCTGTTGGCCGCGGCCCCTTTAATAAACGAAGTAAAAGGTAAAAGATAAGAACTTATGCAGCTTCGTGCAGCAACTGGTTTTATGTCTGCCTTCGGTGATTTCCAGAAACTGGGGTCACTGCATCTAAGAAGTTTGATGACAAGAACTTGAACATATTTAGCCAAATCCTCAGTTTCTTCAGTTTTACATTGACTCATAGGTCATGTGAATGATTCACGTGGTCCCGAAAGATAAGTAGCAAAATAATTAACCAAATGAATTCTAGGTGATAGTTCAATAAATGTGTTTTAGATTAAATCAACCGAAAATCTAACTTACCCGTTATTGTCCACTTTATGGTCATTCCTCTGTCATTTTGAAATATACAGCATTTATGCAAATAGGCAACCACTACGTTGTTTTCTAACTCAAATAATAAATGAATATTATTGCACGCTTGTTATTCCAGATCTCCCCTGAAAATATTCCGCGTCCCTGAAACCGAACGCATTAAACATGCCTAAACATTTGTTGGACAAATCTGGCAAGCCTACGGGAAATGACGTACCCATGTACTGTGTTACAAAACCAGTCTATGTGACATGACTTTGCTCGGTCACCGCGTACCGATTTTTGTCTAAAGTATGATATTCGCCTATTCCTTGATTACCTGAATACACCTTCTTAAAGGACCACAAGACAACCGTGCCCAAATTCGCTATCTAGTATTCAATGAATAAACTGAGTCTGACATTTACTTGTTGGTGTCTGTATGAAGTGCACTGTTTTATTTGTTTGGTCACAACCGAAAGTTGGTAAGAATACAAGTAATTCAAAGAATAATGTATTAAACATGTATTACTTGATCGCCGGTATTCACGTATCCAGAAGGCTAATTCCTGTTTTTGTGTTTACTCCAGAGTTCTTGACTTCTGATTTTATTGATCCCCGTTTGTGTGTGACAATAAAGTTTGAAACCTTTATGCCAGGACAGATGTTCTGGAGTGTGAATAAGTATTTCCATGAAATCGACATTCACTGGAAATAACGGAATCGGATTAATTGGGTTCAGTGAAGTATCAGATGCGCCACCGTCACCTGTGGCTGAACTGCAGCCAAACTGTTGGCCGAGGCAACAACAGTTTTCAAGTCCTATCAAACCGGGCAAGGAACAATGTTCGTCCTCAGTGCCATAGACACAAACAAGTAGTTGAAACTGTCCAAGTTATATAAACGTTTGGTACAACTTTCCCTAATGTTTGAGTACGATTCAAATTGAAGAAGTGGCGTGCAGAAGAAGAATATCAGAACTGAAATCTCCTCGTCTTTGTGAACGGAAAGGGATTTTACTCTGGTAACGACGGATAACCTGATGTGAACTTTTCATGTCAAATTATTGTCGCCATTTCGTTGTTCACCGCCACCATCTGCACTGGTCGCAATTATCGCGAGTGTGCATGAGTTAATCGTGATTATTTCCACCCAGTAGCCCGTTCGCGATTCAGAGTGATGTCTCACAGGGTGAAAGTTTCCCACTTTTGTTAAAACAGTAGACGATCAGCTCAAAGTTACTGTAAGTACAAAGGGAGCTGGTGTTTTCTGGCAGATGTGCCTTAAACGTTACACACCTCAACCTATAAAGTGCAATCGGATCTGACCACTAGCAGTGACCCCCGGTGATTAGGCATTTGAGTGTTTATCTGGCGGGATAGCCTCTCCGATACGAAGTGCATTATTTAGGACTTGGATATACGTACTTAAGTCATCTGACGGGAAAACACATATTGCGGTCCAGAATTATTTACTCATCTGGATGTTGGCCTAAGGGCTAACGGTGCATTTTATGTGATCTTCCGAGGACATGTTACAGGTAATTTGATCCCCGGCTATCCTCGTGGTTTCATATGCACTGTGGAATCAAAGCATTTCTGCGGCCTCCAGTCACCCAATTATTCTATGTTTTTGGATGCAATCAAGCGTAAAAGAAGTATACACGATGGATCCAGGCAAAGCGTAAGGCAGTAATCAGTCTCAATCAGAATTCTGGGGAGCTGTATAAAACCCAAGGAGGACAAAACTCCGTAGCCGGAGTAAGTGGCAAAGTGCGAGGGCAGCTCAAATGAGGCCCGATTTAAAAGGGCCTTCACAAAACAATTGTGATTTTAAAAGACTTTCTGTCACATTCATCCAAATCACGATGGGATTCTTCATGATTTCGAATATATTCGTCGTATGAATGTATCAGTTAATCTTCACTTGCCATCAAATTAAAAACAAGAGTTAAGGGGATCCAACTTGTACTGCGACATAAAACTCAAAAAAATACCACTGAGGAGGCAATGTTAGTAATTTCTTTTATTCTTGTCAATCTCAAAGATAGCAAACTATGTCGGTAGTAAAGACCGACTGTCGCATTTTGACGGCGTGACTCCGGAAAGTGTCAAAAAGCAAACCGGTGGAAAGAAGAATGTTCCCTATTACTCTAAAACAGCTATTTGTCAAAAACTTTAGTGATTGTGCGTGGCATAACTCGCTTTTGATAAATGCACATTCCCGTATATTAAACCTTTTTTACACCCCATTCATTCGATTAGATTTGCACATCACCCAATTTCGACAATAGAAAGCTGGTGTGAATTGTTTGAAAAGGTTTCTCCTCCTAGAATTACTTGATGAAAAGAAAGAGCAAAGCAACGGGCCGACGGACGGGTTGAGCCAAAAAGGTAATATTTAGGAAGCTTATTTTGTAAACTTGTACGTGTCATTTCCACGAATTCTGTGCGACCGTTCTAAACGAAGAAAATGTCCTATGCTGATAATGGAAAGCCTTTAGGACACAATCATCTCTGACCTCGGAACAGCTGTTTCCAGAGGCTGCAACTTATTTCATTTGTTGAACGAGGTCATTTAAAAGTGTACATATGCATATGCTTTTTCCCAATGGTTTGCATGCAAATATCAACACAATTGTTTCAACTAACTTGTCCATAAACGTTGATAATTGTGGATTATTTGATGTCACTGTGAAGTGACCATTTTTACCCTACTTAATAGGTATTCTTTGAGGATAACCTAAGTGATAGGAGAATTTCACTACCTATAGATAATTTTATATGCATTATTAATCCATACTGGCATAAGAGACAGAATACTATGATTAGTATGCTTTTAAAAGACACTGACAGGCACGCCAGAATTCTGTTTTTCCAGTACTTTTTCAAAGAATAGCCAAATTTTTTTGTTCCTTAACCCATCATGATTGGAACACTCAACAAGTTATCGCCGCTTAGTTTTCCAGTGGTCGGTCTCTCTCAAGATCAGCTTCGAAAACGAAAAACCTGTTTAATACTTTGACGAAAACATCCTTGGGAAACGTTGCTCGCGGTGACCTAAGGATCGACAACAGTTTTGCCAAACGTTGAATTTTTTCGTGTAGCAGTTGAGATGAGCAATCGATTTGCTGTTACACTGAGAATTGAATGCGTTTCCAAAGCACCAAGAAAAATGAAATGCATTTAAGAAAGCTAAAAACTGGGACAGCTGGAAAGCGAACAGGGTTAGTGAAGTCCAACACAACTGTTCGACATACTGAATGATAATTTGCTCATTGGTTAATGATGAGGTTGCAAATTTTGCACCGATTTAGTTACTTTACTTAAAGTAACCAAAAGGCGGAACCAAGGTTTAACTTAAGGTGTACACAATTAAATTCGAATTTCCAGCTTGCAACACTGAATCCACTGCATTCTGCCAGTGACTGTCAAACGTGTGTGTGTGTGTGTGTGTGTGAATTACTTGCAACCAGAGCAGACGTGACCTTGGAAGTCCATTGAAAAAAACTGGCAGTATGAAAGACTTCTTACCTGTATATCTGAAGTCACAAATCAGCCGCATCTAGGGTACACGCAATCACTGCGCGCATTCACAACCATTGGTGAGTGAATAAATATCTGTGACTGTGAAAATCAACTCGTCATATCAGTTGAAATGTCAACGATTCGCATCTTACGTAGATAAAGCGGAAAGAGCTTTGCGTGGTACAATGGGTGGAAACATCCATATTTGTCTACAGAGGGAAACAAACAACAGGTTCCTCATCACTTCATCACCAGCTCATTGCAAGGTTTGCATTTGTATGATACAAACCACTTATTAGAGTTGTTAGCCAACTCCTGTGTAAGTACCGTGGTTCTCCAGCACACCATTTTAGGGAGAATGGATGATAACCAGAACAGCCCTAATTGGTTTGCAAAGTACCGTAACCCGTTAGATCGTATTGCGCTTGCTGCTGTGACAAAGAGCTGAAACAGGTCTCTGGACATAGAAAGCTGCGCGTGTACCTATTCACGGTTCGCATACACCCATGTTTGCATCTGGCGAACACGCATCTGCGAGGTTGATGCGGGCCGCATTCATATGCATCCGTAAAACGAAAAACGAAATGCTCTTCTAAAAACCGACTGTGAAAAACACAAGGGCAAAATGTTGATTATGACACGTGCTTGTGCTAATGACCTCGTTCTTACCTTGCAACAGACCAATCAGAGATTGTTGGGGCAAATTAATCATTGGCGGCAGTATACAGAGCATGAAGAAGTATCGAAATGATGCAGTGCTAGTCATGTAATTTTTTCGATTCCTAAACGATTTATTAACATAACCCAGAGAAAAACAAGTAAGAGGCTACGGAAAAAGGAAATGCCTAACGGTAAACAAGCATAAAGGATCACATATATATTTATAATTTTCGTTTTTAGGTTTCCAATTCAACAAGAAAGATAAGAGGAATTCAAAATATGCTGCAATATTCTGTTTAACAATTTAGAAGCATAGGATATTCGGGACAAATATGGCAGTGGTATCATTGATCGGTTGGCCTTTACCGAACTTAGAGGCAGTAAGAGGTTGTTCTAGACAATAATTTAAGATTCGATAAGTCTAAATGTCCACCTTATTTCGACTAATGCGGGAGTATAGGATTCGAACATGTTAGAGCCTAGACTATATCGGCCAGCCGCCCGAGATTTTTTGGGAAACTCCCACAAATCAGTTTGAGAACTGAAGCGAGTGTCATGCTGATGGAACACATCAAATAACCCACTTGTTTTAGGTAGTTACACTTTAGTTCAGCAACAACCAAAATGATTTCGCTTTTCTTCAATACTTTAGTTTAACAAACATGCACGGAAAGGAATTCGGAGCGTAGTGAAAAGTTGATGTGCCGCATGATGAATTTGTATAGACAGTTGTTCAGAAATCGGTAGGATGTGTACAAATCTTTCGGTGCACAAAAAAGCCAGTGACGGAAAATTGAGGTAGCCCCCAAGCTTTTGGTAAGCTAATCGACAAGCTTTACTGGAGTCGGTCTAACAGCGAAAGCGCTCTGCCCCTATTCGTTCACCTTGGGAGAAGGAATAATGTGGTACCATTAGGTATTCAGTTAGCAGTCAGAACAACTACAAACAATGAGGCCTAGTTTTGATGAGCTTTTGTAGTTGGTTTGCACCCAAAACTCCATGAACTACTTTGGAAGTAAACACAAATGGCGAAAGAATACAACAGTCGTGCTTGTACGTTCAGCTAAAGAAATCACGATAGGTTCTGGTATCTTTTTTACGCGATTAAAGTCTTAAAGGTAAACAGTCATAGCGAATGAAGATTGCAAGCTTTGAGGTATGAAATTTATTTTTTTGCTTTTTGAACCGGTAATTGTATCACCGCTCTCATCTTTATAGTTCAGTCGGGCACGTGTGACAAAAAAACGACCATCAAAATATAATTTTCGATCAACAGGTCAAACGAACAAATTGTCGTAGATGGTAGAATTCACTCCGACTACTCTCAGTTCTACTGACTGAAATTTTGACCTAATTTGTACCCGCCAAAGTGGACCTCGCGCTTATGCTTCATTCTAGGATAACTATGCATAGTACAATCGTTCCTATCGGCTAGTTCACCAATGAGTTCTGTGAAATAGCACCGGATAAACGCTCAAATTTTGGATGTGCATGCTTAGTTTGGATGATATTCTTCCCATTACGAATGCCGGATGTGCAGGATAAAAATAAGCTGACTGCACTGGCCTGAGAAGGTGACCGGAATTTGAAACGTCCCAGTCACACCCGATGTGTGTGTGTGTATTGATGCGACTACGATCCTGTATGTGTGTGTGATATTGTATCCGTGATCAGGCGTTACTCAGGGGAATTCGCCTTACAGATTATCGCGTAATGACGTCGAAAAACCGCCGTAGTCGTGCCTGCATGATAGACACCTTGACCAGGCGGAAACACGGTGGGTTAGGTAGAACAAATCACACGCCTCGTGAGTTCCCGCGTGGGTAAAAACACTTCTTAGTGTGCATGAAATGACAAACGAGTGTCGTATTATTTGTTTCATTTTGATCGCATTAAGCCACCCGTGTGAACGACAAACAGCAATCAAAATTGGGCAGAGTGGTTTTAAATTAAATGCCCCGAGAAGGTCATAATCAAGACCAGAAATGATGCGGAGTATATTGAAAGAGTGACTTTGTCGTTATTACACTGGCCACAGCAGGAGAAAGATTTGAAAAACAAAAAAAGTTTGCTTCCAAATTTAGGTCATTCAGCCCGTTCAAATATACGTTTGATGCAAATCGACTGGTTATCTGGTCTTGTGTAAATCCATTTGTCTTATCGTCGAAGTCGCGATCGTTTTTCAAATCCAGATCATTGGGTCTTTTGCATGATTCTAGCCCGTCATATAGAAAACCGTGAAAAAGGGTATGCTGCAATGAAATTTACTAGCCAATAACGTGGTCAGGAGTTTAGTCCAACTTATGATGATGCAACAGTTTCAGAAAAAGTTTAGAACCCCAAATGATGGAACCAATTTGGGTGAGCTCACTATTTCAATAATAACAGCTTTGGCTCGGACAAACAAACGCCAAATGTCGGCTCGAGCTAACGGTTAGGAGATGAACTGCCTTGTATCAAACTCCGTTCAACAGACAAAATGGATTATTCTCTTTTTTCTGACTTTTTTTTGCCTCAGTGAGAAGTCGGAATCTGAAGCGGGATAACCAAGGTCACCGACGTGGAAAATCTTTAATTTCTCGAATCTTGCTGTTTACGTACATTGGATCAAACAGTTAGCGGTTTCCACATTCTTTCCATCAATTTTGTGCTACCGGATCTAAACAAGACTGGAATTATGTGAATAGCTTAACATGGATGATTGTGCTTCCACTGTAAGTAGTGCGCCTTGTAAGACATAGGATCAGAGGCTTGTTTTGAAGCAAAATGACATTGACTACAAAAGACCGCACGAGGAACGTTGCATGCTTAATGGTACGTTTCCCCCAGCCAGATGATTGGTGTATTTTCATCGTTTATTGCAATTCACAATTGTCCATACCTTACTCTAGTGTTCCGCAATTTATCAGTGATGAAAACGCGAGTATTCCGCGTTATTTGAGGATAAGTTAGTTTGTACTGTGCTTACAATGCACTCTGAAAAACTTACGTTAAAGATTTTGCACTTTTGCAATTCCGCTTTAGATTGCTGATAATTAAATTCCAGGCAACAGATACGCACAAAATGAACAGTTCTGTGTTGCAATTCATCTACATCAGTAGTTTAGACAAATCGATTAGTCTAACGGGACGAATCGCATTGAGGCAGACAAAAGGAAAACGACAACAAAGATACTGAAAACAAAAACAACAAACCTACACGGTATTCCACTTAGATAGTGAACAGAAGACAATTTCCTGATAACCGTTTATTTCTCTTCCCTCAGGAACAACCTTGGAGTCATTGCGGAGACAGAAGCGACAGTAGCAATTCACTTCAAGCACTGTTGCTGATCCAGTCGGAAGCGTCTCGATTAGAGTACAGCGTGAACCCCGGTGAATCGGAGTGTAAAATGACTGAGCCATCCCTGGATAGCGTTGTAGTAAACAAGATCTCCAGTCAAGATGGGTCACCGGACACGATAGCAAAATTCATTATGCTGTACTACTATTATACAAGGGTCATTCATATTTTCACGCTCAAAATTCCGTCGCATTATGCACATTCAAAATACCCGATGCACCTTGGGCCACAAGTGGATATGTCATCAGGGTATTTACTATCACTCAGTGCCTTCTGTCAGAGAATAACAGGTTGTTCCACTGAAGAGAAAAAGTGCAATTCACACTCAAAAGCCGCTTGTAATCGTCTGCGCAATTTCACATAGATAACATCTTTTAACCAGTCCAAGTACTTCGTCTGACAATTAGATCCACGTCAGAAGTAAGGCATTAAAAGGCCACAGGTCAAAATTAGGAGTACTGGATTTATTTGTCGTCTACAGTCATCTCTAATATCCACAGTGTCGACGATTGTGATTTCAATTTGAGACAATAACTTCAGCGTGAGATGCGTGATATGTTTCATTCATGATCAAGAGGCCGCCCCTGATGGTAACAAAATGATGTTTTCCCGAGCTATCAGCAATGTTAACATAGGTTATGTTGCATGAGAACCATGGCAAATGAGAAACAAATCCTAGAACGGCTCCAGACGCTTCCAACCTGTTTTCAACTTCTTCCACGGCTCTTCGTAATCTGCGGCTTGGCTATCAATTCAATGTCATCCGAACGCTTAAGCTGTAGCAGTGGGTTAAATCGCGACACCCTATATGAGCCTCCGGCTGGAATATCTTATCTTCGGGGAAGAGCAGAGCCAACCAGAGACTTCGTAAACCGTTAGAAAACAGTGAGCCATATTATGATTCCTACATCGTTCGGTCAATTCACGGAAAATATACAATCACAAGCCACTTTTCAGAACAACATCAATTATTTTTCTTGTCCATGATGGATTCGCAGGAAGCAAAGTGCTCTGATTTCTATTTTCACAAGCTTGAATGTCAGTGTAGCAACACCAACAGAAAATGTACCACCAGAGGTGGATCCCTGGCAAAAGACGATATCAGCATAGAAAATCGTCTGTAAAGCTGCAGATTACATCACCTTAGAAGGGTAAGCTAATAAAATACACCTAGAAGGACTGGAAAAGATTCTACGCCATTCCCAAAACAAAGTGAAAAAAAACTGTTAGTATTGGAAACAGTTTTTTGATTTCCTTATTTTTAAACGCAATTGCGATTCAAATGCTATTTTAAGAAAACAGCGGGAATTGGGAGCATGGTGGACTGTTTTTCCAGAAAATCTTCCTCCTTTGTGAGATATACGTGAATCCACTAGAACAGAGATGGCCTTCAGTTATTCCTAGGCAACTGTTAATCACCAGTGTGTATTGATCCTGATGAAAACATTCTTCTCCTTCTTGTTCCCATCATCATTCTTTCATCATCGTGCTTAATAAAATTGAATAAGCCAGCATACCCTGTGTAATAGACTGGTTGTGGAAACACCCGATGAACCAGTGTACAGATATTATTGCAGCTGTGAACTGCACGTCCCGGACCGGGTGGTAGTTGTGCGAGGCTTTTGTCTACTCTTTGCTTAGTCTTGGACTGATCTCAAGGTCAGTAGGCAAACGATCGCCTGGTTATCTGATGGCCATCGTGTGAAGATGTAATTGCTGCTTTGTTTCTCTGCGGGGCTTAGTCAAGTGCACATGTCCTTGAGTTTGGTGACTTACACGTGCGCGACAAATTATCCGTCATTGCAACCATAAAACGTATCTATAGAAGCACTCATAAAAGCTCATAAGACTAGATGATTGTAAAAAAGCGCTTTATTAAATACCGGCCACATCTGGTCCTTTGTCAAAAAAGTTCACTGACCGCACCGATATCAAACCTATAAAGACGAAATTGTCTCTTATTCGTTCAACACAAACAAGCTTTTAGCTTTGTATGTTCCGACAGCTTTATTACTTGCATCGTCCAACATGTTGCTAGTTACTTCCTTGAAGCTTTGGTTTCTGATTGTTATTTTCCTGTATTCATAATCCAATCGGACTTGCCGGAATGAAAAGTAAATCACTTGCATCCCGAAGATAATGAAGACAACCGCTTTGTTCACATAAATCTTGTTCTACTCTCTCTCTCTCTCTCTCTCCGTCATTTTTGATTTTTGGGAATCTTGCTCTGTGTGTCAGATCTGACTAGTCCTAAAGGCAAACCGTTTCCGATCGCTTCATATTCAGCCACAAATCCAATAGGATTAAGGTTCATGCCGTCTCGGATGCAGTACAATTTTGTTTAAAATTCAACAAACAATTCTGCATAGTCATTTACGTCTGTATTTCGAGATTATTCTTTTGTTCCTCATTTTATTTTGAGATCGCGCTTATGTGTATCATACCTTGTGTTTTCCTACCAAATTGGAATATCCAGCACATGGATTTGAAGGGAAAATCTTCGAAACGTTTCACTCATCATCCCGGCGTTTTTCTGCACACTGTTTGCGCGTCTATTCGTTTCGCAATCTCTGTGACTCACCACTGCAGATGATCATCTAGTTTTTTGATCACGTAAGTGGATGTTTAACCGTGTGACATTTTACATCAACTAGTGGTGATCTGTGCAAGCAATGTTTAATTTCCCAAAGCATGATCAAACTGCAGAATGGAAGTACCTTCCCCAAAACTGCTTTAGATATTTCATCTGTCTTCAGTTTGTTAAAATGTGATTCCTCTGATGGCTGTTGTACACAGTGACATTCAGCTACTCGGAATCCAGTCGCCTAGAATACTGATGCCTTTTGTTCTTTGTTCTTTGTTAGATATCTCTTATGGAGAATAAAATTCCAAAATGGTGATGTCTATCTCTTCTAATCGTAAAACCCAGGCAGTTTCGAACTGCGTCTAACGTTATTCCTGCTTGTATCCGTTAGCAGGTCTTACCGAAATTATTTCGTTGTTGCCCCTAATATTTGCTAGGCTACTAAAGAAAGTTTTAACGTTTGACCTTTGGCCTGCTCTTAATTAGTCCTGTCCTATCAACCTTGGTATGTGAACAAATCAGCGTCATAATTTGTCTACACGTTTTCACAGTATAAACCATTGATAACTCCTCCCATAACCCACATAATGTTCCCCCCAAATATCGCTCCGGCCTCAGAATTTGGTCTTTACTTTTCGCATTTTCTCTTCAAGAATCAATCACTACATAAGCTCGCTTATATCTTAAATCGGCTACGTACTGGTGAACAAAGTTTTGGACACTATGGAGCTGTGACTATCTCCTCTGACTTAAATCGTATTAATTATTTCATGTTTTACTGTTGACGTTAGTAGGCGACGGACACGAGAGATGTTGACTGATGAATTGCGCAGCAAAGTTTCGCAAAACCAAAAATATAAAATACGAAACAACGGATTGTTCGGATCCTATTTGCAAGTCGCACCAATCTGTCTTTTAAGAGAAAGGGCAGATGAGAAAAGGGAATGAAAGTCACAAAAGTGAATCCGCTGTGCCACACAACAAGGAAGCCATGAAAAAGCAGGCTTCAGGTAGCTGTGGAAGGCTACGATAGCAGTATCTCCGTAGTTGGACAAATGAGCTGCTTCATTAAGTTTGAACCATCCGATTGTATTTTGAAATTTACCATATTTTATAAAGTTTAACCATGGATAAACTTAACTAACCATTCATATTACAATTGAGCTTGGTAAATGCATATTTAACCTGGATAACTTTAGCCGAGAAATAATCCCTCAGCAATCCTACTCGTCTTTCCAGCGCTTCAGTTTCAACAGTCTCGTTTATAGGTGAACAGTGATGGCTAGTGATCATTCTGCAGCCCTGTCTATGGGATGCATCCAACGCGAATGTCGGGGATGGGAACATTTGCTGATGAGATTGCAACTTCCCTATTTAGCCTAGCTTTTACCTATTGTTTTGCTATCTGTCTGACATGTTGCACATCAAAATTCTCAGTGGACATCTCTCTGAATGCAAACAAAATTTTCAACTTAGAAACATAAAAACATCAATATACGCAGTCTAGTAATTTACTTAAGAAATGTGTGTTGTTATATATATTTCTCATTGTCCTGCACCCGGTAACACACCAGATGTTAGCAAGGGGGTCATTTTATCTATCGTAATCCAAAGTACTAATTACTTTCCATTGTGGATTGGGTCTATCCTGGGCTTACACATATAAGGAAGGAAAGCGATCGATCTATTCGCTCCTATATTCAACCATGCTATGATATATGCTCTGTTCCGAATCACAGATAAACTCATGCCCTGTGGGAACCTTATTAAGTTAGCAGTTAACTGGTAACATGTGCTGATCAAAGTAATTGTAGATTATGGTGTGTGCCTCGAAATCTAAATAGGGTTGGGCATGCCAACACGAAGTATCCTGGACCTCAAAACCAATGAAATTTCAGGAACAATCTTGAAAATGCCTCTAAAGCAGCATCATTACGGCGTGGAATCAATGATTAGAGGGCGACTGCTAGAGTGGTGAGTAGGAAAACTGTAACGAAAATCAACATCAAAAAATAATGCATTATCTTTCGAACACAATAAGTAAGTTCCTCAGGTGACTCACCAGAAGCGTTTCAGTAGTGCACTAATTAATCTGTATTAAAGCCTCATTCTTGGCCGAAAATCACAAAACCTTTTGGACAGCTATTCCATCTGTTGTTAGATGTCAGCTACGATGGTGATCTTCCTTGAATCCGCCAGGGACAGAATTCCGGCTTAACAAATCGAAGTCAAACAGCCAGATTGGTGCTAAGTGCACCGTAGAAAACTGTAGCTTTGGCTCTTTAAACGGTGCACAGTGAGACGCAACCAACACTTAAAATAGAATAAACACGAACATCTCGCCTTTCATATCATCCATTGTTCGTCCTCTTTGCAACTTGAAAATTTACTAAACCCTGCTCTTCTAACGCTATTAAAATGGAGCCTCCGTCATTTGAGAAAACAGCTAATTCCAAAAATAATATATTATTATTTCCTTATATTTATCTATTGTCTTGACATTGAAAAATAATTTAAATGACTTCTATAAATTTCGCGTGCGTCTCATGAACGCAGAAAATTGTTCCTGAACGTGTATGGAGCAAACAAATTCATTTTCATCTGTCATCTGTGACCCGGAGAGCTTTCCTGATGCACTTCCTGCGTTCCGTTTCTTTTCCAACAATGAAATTCTGATTGGAACAAATTCGCAAAGTTCAAAAAGCATCTCAAACACTCGCTGTATGTGGTTCGTGTTTTACGGTGTCATGCATTCGCTTTCGTGATTAAGGACACTCCAGAAGTTTCACTAACATTTTTTTTCACCTATGCGTTTTCCTATCAACCGTCCCATCTCGCCCGTTCTCATAATTTGTCCTTGACCCAAAACTGGTGAGTCTCTAAATGATCGACTGCTACTAGAACGTTGCAGTTTTCATGCGCCCAAAAACAAGATTTTGGCTCTGAATTTTCCCCCCAACCAGAAGCATGAAGCCATTCTTATGCTTCGTTTTATCATTTCACAGAACAAGATTCATCCGCACATGAACCAAGGGTTGTGTGCAGCAATCTGCCAGTTTCGTGCAAAAAATTAGGTTACAAAAAGTAGTGTGCAAAATGGCAATCATTCCCAAAGTGTGGAATAAACTATGTAGCCTGTTTGGACAATGAAAGTGGTGCTGACCAGCTGTCTGAAAATATTCAAATTTTCTATTTCATTAGGTTCCCCGTTATTCCCTAGTTATCCTGGTGACTTTTGGGTTTGCTAATCCGAAATGGAGACCCACCTCGTGGAGCAGGAGAGCGACTGTCGTGTACTTCAAACTGCTCGGATCAAAATGTTCAGAACCCAAGAATAACACAAAGCAAGTCGTTTTCGTGTTCAACACATGTTACCCATGTATTTCACCTCTGTTCAAATACGAAAATAAACCAGAATATCTCACTCAAAGAAGCAATGGTTTCATAAGAATTGTGTGGCCACCGCACGTCGTCCTCATGTGTACATCGACGATGAATGTGGGAAAAAACGTAATTACCTCTTGCACCGCTTCTTTTCTGCGTTTTCAATAACTATGTCATCGTCTAATAAAATCCCAACAAAAAATATAAATTGATCCGCATTTAAGTTTAGATTAAACTGCAAAATCAAAATTGCTGCTTATTGGTCGTTGTAAAATTTGCTGTGAACAGTGTTAATGAGTGGTATTAGTCATTGTGTGTGCAAAAAACGTAATATCCTGGTTTTCTGAAAAATAGGTTTCAATCTGCTTGTCGTTCCCTCACCAGGAACCATGTGGTAACCGTGGATAAACTCTCTGCGATGAAACATAATAACCAATGCTTCAAAACGGCGATTTCTCTCGTTAAATGGAGAACCAAAATCAAGTTTACTAGGTGCGTTATTTCGCCTCAATGTAATTCCATACTAATGGTAATTCAGCGTTTTTATTGTCATAAGGAAGGGGATCTTGGTAGATTACGAGCGACCAGTGAGGAAGTAACGGAAGTGGGAATAGGTGACCACGTGATAGTCACGTTCTGAACCCATGCCGCGGCTGTATGT
The DNA here is from genome assembly GCA_008360955.1 of Fasciolopsis buskii. Taxonomy (NCBI): domain Eukaryota; kingdom Metazoa; phylum Platyhelminthes; class Trematoda; order Plagiorchiida; family Fasciolidae; genus Fasciolopsis; species Fasciolopsis buskii. Next base: position 141,546 of record LUCM01005136.1, on the reverse strand, counting down.
TCTACTCATGTGATTTTCCTAATGGTGGTATACATAACTGCTTCAGAAATTTTAGGTGCCCCGAAATAATGACAGGTTTCAGTCTAAACCAGATTAATGAACTTCATCAAAGGCGTTTGTCCTGCCGTGGGATTGCTGCAAAAATAATATGTTGGTTACGACTAATGTTGAATTTCATATCATACGGTCTGAATTGGTACACTTTCAGGAGAACCTAATGTTCGGTGAAAGTAACTAACTTATAGCCGCACGTCAGTTGTCTACATATGCGATTCCCTAGCCCATTGTCTTACAACTGTTGAGCTTTAACCGGTAAAGTATTCATTATAACGTTTAACCTACAGGTCACATGCAAACTTGCCGAATGTTAGTCCAGCTCACCAATCTGCATACAAGTGTTACTCGGAAAGATTGCGTTCGTACAAAGCCAACAGGGCAGTTGTACTGACTTCCAAGTGAATTAACTTTGTGCGTTCCTCTGTCATGAACGTGCTGCATCTCTGACTAGTCATGGAGATAACTTGTGCCTTCTCGGTGAATTTCGTGTGCATACACTAAGACCTGGATGTACGTTCACCGGCATTTGTTTATGGAATTCCGTAGAATGATTATATTCATGTGTGTCACTGAACGTAAGTGATAAAAGGTTCAATAGTATTTGACATTATTAGTATTTCTTCTATGATATTCTACGTGTATAGGTTACTGAATGTCATCAACATGCCTCCAACTCGTCGTCAATGTTACGTGGTGATTTCAGTCATATGAGGAGGCCTGTGACCAAACATTTGAAGATGCTGGTGGCATGAGCGAAATCGCCTACGATTTCTTTGTGTTATTTTAGCAAACCTTATCCCGATTCCAAATTGATATAGGTGACACACCATCCGCATTTACTTTCTGTTATAAATGTAAATACGTTTAAAGTTATTTTTTTGCGTGGCTTTCTTGGATTGTCAGTCGCCGCATTGTTGAACAACGTCGACCTGTTTGCGCACAAGACCCCACTATGCCGAAATGCAACCCATCCAATGATAATCATGGTCACCGTTTTCTACCTTTGCATACGATGATTCCTGATGGAAATTATAAGACCATTCTCGTCAAGTGACGTGCTATGCCTGCCAGATGACCACCGTCGAAAGAGAACACTCAACCTAAGCTATTCCAGACGTTCTGAAGCGTACCAAAATAGCCGACATATAGCAAACACTATCCATCAGTGTTGTAAATAAGCGAAGTTCCATGTAGAGGCCGCAAATGACATTTGTTAATGCTCCCCAGATAATCGATACTTTGGCAATTATATCTGATAAAACGCTTGTTCTACAAAATAGTGAGCAAGGCCATTATGAGCTTGCCTACCTGTTTTCTCTTTGGGGTCGAAGTCTAAAAACTTATGCAGTAGGCGAGAGAGAATTTCTTGCCCTAAACACATGATCTTATTTTGTAAGAGCCAGAAATCACAGTGAGACAATTGTGCTTCAAATTTATCACATTTCCATAACACATTTTTCCCGAGACACTTGAGAACCAATCAATCTACAGTGGCAAAATCTTCCTCACAAAGGCTACAAACCTGCACCAAACACAAGGCCTTTGTCTTCGCGGCGTAGCCCAAGCAATGGGTGGTACATGACTGATATCCATAGCCTCAATAGATCTAAAAAATCAATCCCCCACAGTACTAGTAAGTAATTGTGAAAAGTGGGCAAACCCTGGCAAAGTCTTGATTCGTTCGTAAATTCATTGGCCTAGTGTGAAAGACTGTCCTCGATGGATCCCCGGGTACATCATTTGCTTCAAGAATAACGATGTTACCTAGGATAACGGTTTAAAACCGATTTTGACAAATATTTTTGATTTAAGTGCAGAGGAATCAACATAAGCACATGAAACAATCTTATATGTACCAACTCTTTGTTATGAACTGAAGCCATGTCAAAAATTGAATCAACCAACCGGATGTCACTGTTCAGTAAAGTTAAGCAACAGGCCACAACTAAAATGCAGTCAGAAGCCAATTACTTCCCGTTTGTGATGAATTTCGCCTTGTGTCCAGCTGGCCAAGGAATTACAAAGGGATCAAAAACGTTCTTCCCAGTTATCTTCAACAGCATGAGAATTTGGGATCGAAATTCAGCATTCTTGTTCGAAGCGGGTTTTCTAGCTTTTTGAGAAAACACAAGATAGGTGACCAGACAATGTGCTCCAAGTCTACGTACTGTTATCCTATGCAAATATGAAATAATCATTTTCAACAAAGTCTTTGACCATTTCCGTATTTGACTGGATTATACGTTTTGAATTTTCACACATTGAAAATAATAATGGAATGCTACTTGAACGGTTTTAATTGTGAATGATATAATGTTAATAACAGCCCTATTGGTAAATGTAATTCGCCAACGTTTCGACTACCGTGGGTAATCTTTCTCAAGGCAAGTTTTACAATCAAATGACTGAGGGGAAGTCTACATGCCAACTGATGTTAACTTGTCTGTGTGTTTGTGAGTGTGTGTACTTTGAATTGTGTGTCGGGTGAGAGAATAGCTGGCCTTCACATCACGCGTCACCTTGGTGGTTGGGTTACCTGACGTGGTGACCCTTGGAACGTTTGTTTCTCAAAGATGTTAGAACTGTCCATATCTCCGAAATCCCTGTTCCGTCGTTCCGATTGGTGCATGTGAAGTGGGTGCTTGTCACCAGAGCCTCGGCAACTTTACGTTCAGTGCAGGTTCTGAATCCACGTTGGAGTACTTTTGTTTTCATAATCTATGTTGTCCCTCTGCTATGGCATGCAGATCGGTGGCTGAATCGCGCTCAAGTTTTGATAAGGCTGCCTTATCCGAAGGTCTGCACTTTTCTTTCCTTCTGTGTTCTGTTATCCGTGTCACCAGCTGTCTGTTGGTTTGCCAATGTATTTTGCTGGTCATTTCTTGCAAATGATTTTGTAGATGCAGTTGTCTTGGTCTTACACACCGACTTGATCTTTAACCTTTGATAAGTGGCACTTTAACGTATTATCCATCCGGAAGAAAGCATGAATATCAAAGTCACTGAGGACCTTTCGTATTGCTTCCGAAGCACCTGACCTGTACGGAATTCTGACCGAGGTCGTTTTCTTTTTCTTTTTCTCTTAGTCTTAGTCGGTGACGAGCAACTTTTAGTTATTTTCTTATGACAGTGATTGTCTTGCAAGATGTCGTCTAGACGTCTTAGTTTTTCTTTGCGATCAGTATCATCACTGCACAGCTTTTGAACTCTGTTGGCTACCGAGTAAATAAGTGTCCGTTTCACGCATTGTGGATGAGCTGAACTGAAGCCCAAATACTTATTCGAATGTGTGAATTTTCTATGAACGCCAATATTGAATTTTCGCGAGTCATGAACTTTCAGCCGACAATCTAAGAAGCTGATTACTCCACTGGTGTCTTCTGACTCCATTGTGAACTTAGTGGATCTGTATTGCTGATTGAGAGCTTGAAGAAAACTATCTTTTTGTGCCGACTTGATGATCACAAATGTATCGTCGACATACCGTACGTAGAAGCTTGAGGGTTTAATAAACTGCTTGTTTTTATTGTTAATGAGAACCACAGAGATTTCCCGAGTTTTCTCTTCAAGCCAGATAGGTACTTGTTTGCATGGGCCTTTGATCATATCATTCACAATTAAAACCAACACATGGCGCATCGATTTTTTCGATACATTCCTTACATCATTTGGTCCTGATATCTACTTGTACGGTATTCAAGAGAGTTTCAAATCGTAATTCATACCAGAGGTTAACCTAGTTTGAAGATTAATAAAATAAATGTTCACGTCTACCTCAGATTTCGTTTCTCCTCCAAGTACGGATCAATGAATTTCACCGACAACAGCACAACTGTTGTTTTGTTATCTTACGAGTGCATGCAGTAGTGATGTCCCGGGATGGGCACAATTGATAAGTTCTTCACATATTCGTTACTTTAAGCTTACTGTATATACATCACGAGGAAATTTCACGAAATAACCGATATAAATTTGGATGGAATTGGGAGAATTTGTAATCATGTCCATTCTTTTTGTGAATACCTACGGTTTATTACACTCGTTATCTAATGATGCATTTGTCGACGATAGTGTGAAGTGTGTGTGAAGTCCCGTGTCCTGAGAGGTTTGTTTTTGCCTCCAGAATTCACAGACCCTTATGATCATTTTCGTTGCCATAGTGATTCATTCACAAAGGCCATGTGTAGAGTACTAATCTAGAGAACACATCTAAAATCCTAACTACCGCCGTAAACATTGCACTCAGTCCTCAAAATTTAACCCACGGCCTTATGGACTATCATTTTGCGCGACATTCGAACAGAACCGTAACTTGGTTATTGTTATACTTAGTATTAGGTAAACAAGAAGCTATTACAAGGAAAATAGTTGTTGAAATATTGTCTTGTCTGACATTTCATTCAAAGTGTCATGCACGTTAGTCGAAGCTGAACAAGCTGGAGGACCAGTTCTACTTCTCACATTACTGGTTGTTGTTGGTCAGCCGTTTAAGACTAACGTGTTTGGACCTAAAAGTTGACTCTTTCGGTAGTTGGTCATTTTCACGTGTCTTCCACTGACGGAGATCCCGTTTCAGAAGTAATGTGCACTCTTTGTATAAAAAGTGAACAAAGAAAACGAAAATATTATGTACATGAATGGGCTTTAACTTGGCGAAAGTATTTCGTTTTGAAAACCACTTCATAATCCGAGAGAGAAAAGAATTGCCTAATGTTTTCATCGAAGTTTATCATATTTCTAGCCCATAACAAAATTCTCCGCTCACACAATTTGTATAGGGAAGAATAAAAACAGCCGCATATTGGAATATTATGTCGATCACCAACCAAAGAAACACGGAAAGTCAAATTTGCAAACTGCTCTGCATCCGTAAATTTGATCCCCGGTTGATAGGGGCCTCAGTGAGACCGGAAAAGCGTTGCTGCGGTCGACGGTTGGTTCGAGCTGCTAGTGTGCGTTGTTTATCACTGCTAGCTGGTTGCGAGTACCGCGATACTTCGAACTGGGTGATGTAGCTCGACCGACGCACACGCTGATTGATATCTTTACATTGACATTTAATTATATAATAGAATGGCAGTCGAAAATCACGGTTGAATTTCGCGTAGATGATTGGGTTGAGCAAGCTATTCATGTATCCTGTAACGAAGAGAGAAGACGCAGGAGAATGGACAATTTTATGTAATAACATGCGTAGCGCAATACGGGTGCGACTGTTTACAAATATAGCGGTTTGTTCTTATTTTACACTAATCACTGAGTTTTGGTTTGGCACCTTGATCTCCGTAGTATGACCAGAGATTGCTGCAAATGATACGAAACACTCCCCCGTTTCCAAAACGTCCTATCAACAGTATTTGGTAGCATTCTCGCACAAATGCAACCAAGCTAAGGTGATTAGCATTATCTAGCTAGAATGTTAAAAACCCTGATTGCTGACTCGTTACCGTGAATGGGAAAATTCTAGCAGACTGACGGTGTGCGCCACAATTCTTTCTGCTTAATAACGTTTAGTGATATGTCAACTAATTTGGACTCTAACGTATCTTCAGGCTGTCTAATCACTAAAACGATTACGGAATAAAACAGCCCCTCCCAGGCAGTAGTGCAAATGATGCAGGAAGTCTCACGCATGCGAATTCGATTAGTCACCAAATCAGACCGCATGCATTTTCATTTTCCTGATTAGTGGGCTGTTTGATGAGGCATGTACATCATAACTTTGTGAAATGATTAGAGACCAATGACTGTCTAACGCGCACACATCGTAAATTAACGTGACAGTCGAAGTAGCTACCTTTATCCCGATCATAGTCCTGATTTTCTTTTTTTATTCAATCACACTGTTCGTCTGGAATTCAGATGTCCCAATCAATCACTCGTTTAGTTCCGAAGGCATCCAAATCAATCTTTCTATTTTCTCGTTCAAATGCCATGGCCGCAGATTCCTATCAGTTAGACGGAGCCTTCGGGGATGCTTACGCATTCGAAAAATTTGAAATTTTCATAGCTGCCTATACCTTGACTGGATTTGTTTTCCCACCCATTTAATAAAATCGAAGATGTTATTCTCTGGTGCTTTTTCACTTTTGGAGCATATTTGTCGAACTAGTTTAGGATGATCGAATTCTTCCTCGAATGACCATCTCTAAGCATGAAACTTTTATGGTCCTTTGATATTCGCCCAATTACTGTCAAACTGTCCATATTTTTCCAACCAACTTCAACCTTTCATTCTTCAAAGCAATGTTAACATGCTGACAGTTGTGTGGCTACTTTCTCATCAATCCCCCAAATGAATGGTTTTTTTAGACTGTTTCGCAATGCTTAATAACAGCAATGAAATAAGAATAGAATTCATGTCACTACGGCGGTATCATGTTTTCTAATGGTGCAATCGCTAATTAATACAAGATTTGATCGAGCATTATGAAAAGTTCAGATGCCGCCATTGTTGGCTTTGTTATATTAAATAATATTCTGTTTGTGTTCGGTGAGAAAAATTGCAATTCGAAAAAGTTGTTAGTTCAACAAATTGTCCGTCAGTAACATCCTTTCCTTATCTACTGGCACTGGTCGTGTTATGGCGGCGGTTACTTTGCCTGTCAAAAAGCAGATATTGTTCCCTAATCCAATTTTGTTTTCCTGACATTTCAGAGGTATATTTATTATTGCTGTTGACTGAATGATTTCACATCGTAATCGATTACGAAATCGGATGCAGGCTCACTCCAAGTGAAAAAGTGAAACATGCCATCAAACAGGAACTTTTGTCGATATGGGAATTGACCAGCTTACAAGCCGTACGAATTCTACTCGTGATAAAAAAATCCCCTTTGCATTTATCTACACATGATTCAACTGAGTGGGTACTCACGAGTGAATTTACAGAAATCATGGTCTTGTTACTATAACAGTGGTTTTCAGGCTGATCTGACTTCGAAATAACGCTTAAAAGAAGCAGAAAACAGCTAGAGGTGATACAGTTAGGTGGGAGAAAATGATTATGTAATAGTTTCATCGTTATTTTTTGCAGATGAGTCGAAAATTCTAATAACCTTTTCCAAAATCCTACCACTGAGCAATTATACAAGGACCCTTTTATCTGTACTAAGGGTTTTTTAAAAGAAGGATACCTAAAAGTACTATCACTTTCAAGGCAGTTTGTAAAATAAATTAGAGTTTGTTTGGGGGCCGTATGTAGCTGTTTTCGACTACAAGCAGTTATTATGAATTAAGCCAGAGCTTGCATTGTTCCAATGTTGTGAGCCATTTACCCGACTGAGTGTGCTATACTTTCTATCCACGGAATAAGTTTCTTTGATTTATTATTAACCTTGTGCAGACTAACAGAACGTCTAATTCACGTGTCTGCAAATCTACTAATTAGTAACATTCATTGTAACGATTAGTAGCTAAAGTTAACTAGATGACCGCTGTGTTTGATTCCTAATTATGACTGCATTAAAAGATGTTCACTGGACAAGGGCATCAAACAAAGGGCTCCTTATCTTAACCGCTTCATTCTGAGGTTAGAAACAATCGGGATACTTCATCCATTGTTTGGGTTCTACTTCAGATTGCATTTGATTTGATTTCAGCGGTGATTGGCAGAGTAGAGACAAACCGTTCCACATCATTTCAATAAAGCTGTTGAATTTTCTCTGTTCATTAAATTTACAAATATGTGCAAATGTCAATTAGAATAAGCCAATTGTGACGGGAGGAAGTATTCGCAGTTAGGCATGCATAAGTTACGTGGGTGAAAGTATAAAGTTTTGCTGCAAAGATGATGATCCATTTATGACAAGCTATAATTATTAATTTGAAAGGTAACAACCTTTCAAGTGGAAAGGTTTTTTGAATACATTTTCTTGGATTCCAGTAAGTAACAAAACAAATACTTCCAGTATTTTCATGTAAACAAAAGAGCTGTATACTTCTCAAATGGTTACAAAGGCCTCCTTTAATTACAATCATCTGGGTTGCATTGCACGGCAAGTCTAATCCTAACCTCTGGAGATTAAAGTAAAAGATGAAAACATTGTTTTGCTGAAAACGTGGAGATGAGAGTAATTTTCAATACACTAAACCTTATATCTATGCTTCCAAATGTACAATCTCACGTTTGTCTAATTGATTTCGTTTTAGGCGAACTAATCGGGTCCAACGTGGGTCCATTCTCTTTCTCTAAATGGGTGAAATAGATGCTACACTAATGCCCTACAATATAAAGAAAGAGCAGCTGAGCGATCGTGTGATTTTGTTTTTTTGGACTTCAGTGAATAGCCAGCATTCAGCCAACGTGCTATCCACCCACAATTCTTCGCTTATATTTCTGTATTCGTTGCAAATGTAAACCTGTAGGATTAACAGAACTTAGAGGTCGTTAGAAAAAATTATTTCGTTTCAACAGAGCTATCTCTGTTTCAGTTTCATCAGTTACAAACAAGCGATTCCCACATTACTTGATACCTCTACAAGGTTTTATAGTAATCGCATACAAAATATTTAGTCATTTAAATGAGGCACAATTAGCATGTTCGTTTTTTAATAAGTTGCTAGCAAACATTAAAACAGGTGCAAATTTTGTGCTATCCCTACTTTCTTGTTACCAACGAGCTTACTTTTGCCCTAATCAATCGTTTAGTTTGGTTAAATATTTATCGGCACAACTAGTTTATCTGTTCTACATCTCTCATCTGTGTGTAGTGACCGGGATGAATAAGTTATACCGCAAATTATGGCGACAAACTCACCTAACCACAGAAAAAATTGAAACATCTGCAGAGATATGAATTGATTCAGTGAAAGATGAAAAACGTTCAGTATGGGATTGAGAAGCTGAAAGGAAAATTGGAAAAGAAACAAAATAATTTTTTATTTTGGTTGTTCACGAATCAACATTCTGTCCAAACACGTTTGGATGTTTACTGTCCGGTCGGCCCGTAACCAACCCGGAGAGGATGAGGATTAAGAAAAAGGCCTTTTCATTCCGAAATTTTCAATGATTGGTTAGTAAAGTTTATAATTAAAATTCATTGTAATTAGAAATAAGATCAGTTGTTTGTGCAAAAGTCATAGAACGGAAAATCAAACCTCTCAAGCTGCTAGTTAGTTTTCTTTCGAAAGTAGTTTTACTTTGTCGATGGCATTTTCCAACACAGTGTACATATTTCTTTCCAAAAAGTATCAATACAAAATGAAGGGCAAACACGGCAATCACAAATGGGAGTTTGGCCTCATTCGCTTTGTCAAAGCTGAATAACTTATATTCTGATTTTCTAAACTACTATTCAGGAAAGTAGTTTTGTGTTTGCCGAAAGCATTTCTTCTGAAAATGTACAGCGCTGATGGCGAAGAAAACTAGGAAGACGTCATAGACCAGGGAAATTAAAACAATACTGTATCGGAGTTATTGGCCAACGTTCATGTATCTATTTCACACGCACCCGCCAATCAAACCAACATTGTTTCAACTATCTATCTATCTCTCCACCTACCTACCTACCTACCAAATACCCATCCAACTACCTGCCTAGCTATTTAACAACTTACCTACCTATCCATTTAACTATCTACCTACCATCAAAAGGGAACAAATTATTTCATACGAAACTACATTGCAATGATTCTAACTCTTGGGTCATTCAAAACTTCGTCTCGTTGCCTCTCACAAATAAATTATCAACAAAAATATTTTTCCATTGCGCATCTGTCCTCGATAGATCAATTGCAAATCTCTTTTCAGGATTTGTGTTCAACTTTCACGCCCATCCGTTGCTAAATAGCTTACGTTTGCATTATTACATCCGTTTAGGAGTAGAGTTTAGTCGGGTTGAGGAACATTTGCTCCACATGTTCAAGCAGACAACCACAGTTACATTTAAGCAGATTATTTTGTTTAGTCTCAAGATAGATTTTTTAAAAATTGCAGTTCCAGACCCACGTTACTCCTGCCTTGTCTTTGCAATTTTGGACGCGCACTGTAAACCTGGATTGTTTCACTCCAAAACTGAACGGAACTAGCACGAAGGTAAATCTGATCGCATCGGAAACTTTCACCACTGTTGCCCGATTTCTGTGCATTAGATGAAAAAGTACTAGTCGGGATGTCATCGCCCGTGCAAGCGAGTGGTAAGCGTTTTTTCTGGGACGCTATTATTCCTTAATTTGGTTTCATTTCTGCCTGCGTCTCGCGAATCGGGTGTACACTCTGATAGCTTGCTGGGTTTTCTTAAGTGGTTCAATGCCGTAACCGGCTTCCATTAACGTAAAGCGATGACCATTGATTACCAATGAATTCAACTTATTAATCCGAACAAAGTGAAAACGTAACATCAGTTGTATTTCGTCTACCCGGAATTTGGTATGAGATTTATTGAATCTGCGCGGTCCATAGTTGCTTTGTTTCAACTATTCACTGCCAGTATTCATCGCTCCAAAGTGTTCGATGAAATGATGTCCAGTCAAAAAATGACAGCAGATAATGATTTGCTCGATTATAAAATCTGTCTGGAACCGTTAGGTCAACGTAATTCGTTCCAGTTAATTACGTAACTAATTTTCTAAATTCGTTCGTTCTCATAAATTGGACTCCATCGGTTTCTTCTTGATTTATTTTTTATTTTGCCTTTATTATCCTCCTTCCAGGTAGCACGTCGTCCTAATGTCACGATAAGACCAGATCCATGTGAGGTAAAGAAGCGGTCAAAATGCAGAATACACATTTCTCGTTCGTTTAAACCAGATTTTGAGGTGAATAAAACAAGACAACTTATCCGGCTTCGCCTAAACATCAGGATCTTGAATTGGTTACAAAAACCAATACTGCTACACGAGAGCAGTCTTCCTCGAACACAGACAATTATTGTCATTTCAAACAATGCGAACATTGCCATGTCGTTACCATCAGCAGTTGTTTGTGTGAAGTCTAACGATTACCAGTTCGTTTTATTTATATGCACAAAAATGCACTGTTTATTAGTTGTCATGGTTTTGGGAAGCAAGTAAACTCATTATTCACGAATGCTATGTGCTGCTAACGTTGATTAGAACAATGAACAACATGGAACAGCCACTTCAGAAAGGTAAGTGCATTAGTGTCCTGAGTTCTTTCGCTCTACCTTGGCCTACTCTAAGAGGTATCGACTCGCCGATTCATTTTATATCCTTCCCGCATGAAAAGATGGTTTGGAGTTGAAATGTATTTTGAAAAGTGACGTTGAATTTTCTGGACTAATATAAGTAATTAACTTAATTAAGTAATGAGGTTTAAAGCTATTACAGTATGTGGAGATTGCCTGGGCTAAGTCAACAGATGCTTCTGTGACTTTTATGTAACAGTTGATTTGCGTAGGATTTGTGTTCATAAAAAGCCATCAAAGTTTTCGGTCGACTTGAAATATAGTTTTCCCACATTTTCAATGAACCCCTCACTCTCTCACCACACCATAGGGCTCATTTGCTCCTAAAACAGACATGGTACGAATCATAACTTTGCTTAGCAACATTCGGTAAACTAAATCTTAGCAGGAACGAATGCAAGTGCACTTTCTAGAACTTACCTGGCAGAGGAAGAAGGGGAACCAACAAAGTGTAAAGCTACCCATAATGACGCCTAATGTAATGACAGCTTTTGCGTTTTCCGAACTATTGGCAAATCCACGTTTACGAGGAACAGCATCGGAAGATGACGAAGGTCTCCGAGATCCTCCGCGTACTAGTCGTGCGAGTGCATAGGAATGCAACTGAAAATTCGATAAGCCCGTCGGTGATAAAAGCCTTCCCGGTGGTAATGTCGCAGCAGCAGATCCGTAATCCAATGAACTAATATTCCGATTCTGGTCTCGTTGTGGATAAATGTAACTTGTTGTTCCATCGGCGAAAAGACTATCCATTCTGGACGGGCGTGGACTTGAAGAAGGACTATGGGATTGAGTGTTAAGCTGTTCTGAGCGGCCAGTTGAATTTACACGAGCACAGGAATCGGCTATCCCGTTAGATCTTTCTACAGGGATTTCGCTCAGTGTTAACGTGTCGCAAAACTGAGAAGAAGCACGAGCGTTAGTGAATGCCAGTTTTCGCACAACGAAATAAATTCGACCGTACAAAATGAGCATAATCAACAGCGGAATATAAAATGCACTAAAAGTTGCATAGATCTGATAAGTTAAGTCTTCACTGTATCCACAATGGAACAATAGTTTTGGCTTTTCAAAAATGAACACTGGTGGCACACTGATAAGGCCGGCTAGCAGCCAACATACGGTAATCATAAAAATCATACGACGAGTAGTCCTGTTCGATGCGTACGTCAACGGCCGTGTTATGGCCAGATATCGATCCACGGAAATAGCGCACAAACTGAGAATGGATGCGGTGCACAAAAGCACATCACACACGATATAAACTTCGCACACATTCTGACTGAATGGCCAATAGCCAGTCAGTTGATAGATGATGGCAAATGGAAGCACAAGTAAACTGATGAGGAAGTCTGACAAAGCCAGGTTCAGTAGCAACAGATTGGCCGGATTTCGTAGCCGTCGTACAAGCAAAATGGCCAGGCCAATTAGAATATTACCACCAGCGGTTGCAACCGTCAGCAGGATGAGAACAATCCCAATAAGAACTACTTCCCATGTCTTATATGGAGAAGGCAGACACACGCTAATGTCACTCGGATGGGTGAGTATTCCAATTTGGGCTTGCTCGATGAATAATCGACAACGATTGAACAGATCACTAGTCCCGTTTTCCAGTCCACGCAAATCGGTCATTCTGCTCCATGAAGATTACGCTCGGGAACAATTACACTTTCATCCGAATCGTGAACGCATTCACTGCTATGAGTTTTCCCGACTGTACTTTGACTGATTTTCGGAAAATGCGAAACTGGCCAACCAAAAGTCAATTAAAAAGGTCGAGTGGTAACCTGAGGGTAAACAATTCTCATTGGTCATAAATCAAGAAATTCAGGTGATCCAATCAGCATCCGATAAGATTCACACAATTGTTGTTCAGCAAAAATTGGGGAAAAGAAAATCTTTTTCTTCTCAGTAGTATGTTTCGCATATGGATGGATGAATAAAATTTTCCCGGAAGCACAAGACCGGTTTCGGGGTTATTGCCGCTCTTCAGGTATGCATTCCGGTATTCTTCTGTTCAACCACCCCTGTACTAGTGCCCTCTCATCTTAGTTTCTCACTAGAATCTCATTTGAATCGTTAAAGGAAAAACCAGTAATGTCGGGCTTTGTGTCCGCTTTCTGAAGGTGAGCCTTGCCTAATCGACCAAAATCCTCCGACGAATCACCATGTGATTCTTAAATGGACTCATCATCCATTCATGCTCCTAAAGTTTCAAATGAGAATCTAGTGAGAAAAGCAAATCTTCTCCAGAATTATTTCAGTGCATTATGAAATCAGTTATTGCTTCCGAATCATTTTCGCATTCTTAAGGATGCAGCATTCCGAGGATTTCATTAAATTTCTATTGCCTAATTTGGCTGCGGTGAGTTTCAAACTGGCGGTAGAGCACAGACAACTGCCTTCCGCAATCTACTGCAATTAAGGCCGGTGACCATTTGAAAAACTCACAATCTGATGAGAGATTCGTTTCGCCTGGTGACTGAGGTTTTTAGTATTACACGAGCTACAGTGTTGCAATGTTTGTCAGTGAAACAAAATCCTACCAGGTCTAATGAAACACTTAATATCAAAAGATTTGTTGTCACTCCAAACTGAAATTTTGAAACTTGAAATTTAATTTTTGTTTTCATTGGATTCTGGTAGCTGAGTCTGGGGTTGAGTTTGTGGAGGATTCATCAATGGTTTAGATGTGACCGACAATAAGCAATAAAAATATCGTGAAACCAAACGACACGAGCCCCAACGAACGTCAAATTTTAATTCCACTGTTTTAGAAGCCAAATAGGATAGGATGTCGAACCAAAGCATATTTTATTCGGTCAACAACTTTTTCTAGCAAAGAGCTTTCACAATAACTAATTTCAGCATGATTAAAAATGAAGAATCCATTTATGGCTCTACTAATTGCCATCTGGTAGATTTCATTATTTTCACCAAAGGATTTACTAGGTATGGTGGTGGCTGGTCAATGCATAAAGATTCACAAGCATGGATTATCCTTGAAATTAGACCTGCAATGCTGAAGTTGATAAGTGACGAACTATGCCAAACACCTCTCCACCGTCAGCTAAACTTTGCCATTTTGCGAATCGACAAATTCGAATGCTGTCCTGGAACACCAATGAATCCCCCCCGACCCATCACCTTTTCCTGGTCGTCAATGAGCATTTTGTTTGGTGTTTATTCCCGAAAAGACATGAGAGCGAAAGCAGCGTTATGGAAAGGAATGAATTCACTGCCCATACAAATGTGAGAAAATCGGTGACAATTAATTTGTTGCGTGCTTCGTGTGAAACCATGATCTACGTGATCCACTGATTCTTCCCTTGACTGGACTCAATAACTGAAATATTTTTGAAATAATGGCGGAATGCACTAACTGTGGCTTTTCATTTTCATGGAAACCTCGCATCTCTAACCAGAAGAGTGAGACTACTAACAGACAATAGCAGTACCTCCTGTTCCCCAAAATAAATTATTCCCCTGTTGACTGGGCACAGTCAAGGGAAGTCTTCAATCTGTCATTCATCTGGTTGTACAGTAATCATCAAGCTAATCTATTACTTTCCAACCTGAGATAAGCAGCATAAATAAAACAACAAAAGCATTCAACTTACCAGCATGAAACACCTGCACCGCATTTTGTCATGACTATACGTGCAACCCATAATGTCTACCAGCACCCTTGCATTCTCTGTGCATCTGGTTTACATGTGAATGGGCATAGGACACCGGTTTATACCGACTTATTCATTTATATCATTCTACTTTGTAGAATCAACTTTCAGTTTACATTTTGTGAACATCGACCTGAGACGTTTAGCTACTGACAGCAATTTCGTGAGTTCAGTTGTTACATCTTAATCATAAGACATCGACAGACAGGCTATGTTGTAGACAGTCACCAGGTTGCACAGAATGACCAAAAGGCCTCTCCACTTTGGCACACAATCCGCTAAGAACGGACAAACTGTCAACCCGGGATTGAGCAACTTTATCGGTGTTTGTTACCTAACCAGCCAGAGTTATTGCTTAGTTTGACACATGTAAAATACTTCCATGAGTTCTACTCTGTTATCGATTACGGCTAAGCTCCGTTGACTGCTCCAAACGCCACAAACTAATTAGTCGATTCCAGAATGGTTTTGCTGCAGATTACAGCCAAACCATCTGATTCTTCTCATCTTTGGGGATGCAAAAAGAAGGGGTTCTTGATCATAATCTTCTTGACGTTATTGCTGTGCCAAATGACAAGTCGGTACGCAAATCTTTTCGCAGTACAAGAGCCTGAATAACAGTTCCAGAACACCTTTCCATGGTAAATCATCAGCATATGGCTATCAAATGACGGTAATGGTAACTTGAACTACAGAAATTACTGTACGGACTGGTAACATTGCCAGACAACTAGGTAAAACGATAAAACTAGGTGAACAACGACAACGGTAAAAACCTGAACTAGCTGACGTTATATGGCTATGTCGTGAGAAATGGTTAGAAGCAAAATAATGCTCTCCAAATATTCACAGCCATTTGGCTTCCGTATACTGAAGATGTAATGACGCTGAAGATATGCGCAGAAATTTCAGATTGATGCATACGGTGATCCCTAAACTATTTGTTCGGGATGTTTTATGCTATGTCAATGGTTTGAACATCTTAATTCAAACAAGTTGTTAAGGTAGAGCTGTCATTTTGTTAAACAATGTTCTGACGCGGTTTGTCGCCCAAGTACTCATTTCTTGCCTCCTTGGTAGTTTGGTAAATTTGCCAAGTAACAACAAGGTGTTCCTTGTGTGAACGCATCAGTTGCTTGCAAGTTAAAAAGTTGTATTGTTAGATTTTTTTCATTTTGCTTTCATTGGCACACAGGTCACTTTTATTGAATCGCCAATATGGCTTGCTAAGCGTTGGAAACAAAGCTAAAGCCAGTGCATTCTAACAGGAAGCTTGTCGAATCAATTTGACATACTTGCATTAATCTGGCGATAGAATAGGAATGGAAAATCGATAAGCAGTAACTGACATCTGTTGTTTGGTTACTTTCCATCGCGGTCTACTGAGTAAATTCTTCAGCTGGAAGCTTCCAACTGGCTGCTGCTTCCTTCCTAAAAATGATGTGTAGTGGCATTCTGTTAACGAAGAAATTATAAGGTGAATTTTATTTTGGAACCATCTTCCGAAATAGGTTTCCCGTGCTACTAAAGAGTCGAAGGGCTTTGTAAACAGGAAATCGCAATGTGAAATTATCGATAAGCGCATACTACGCAAACTCGTTAACTGCTTTAGATTGGCATTTTGACGAAACATCTTTTACGAGTATAGAATTGGATTACAAGACAGGTGAAGTCAAGTTACATGTTTTTCTGCCCGTCTAACCGGGTGTAGGCCCATCCATTCACTTGACCTAATAAGCAGAGCTTGTTCCAATCT
This sequence comes from Fasciolopsis buskii, assembly GCA_008360955.1. Taxonomy (NCBI): domain Eukaryota; kingdom Metazoa; phylum Platyhelminthes; class Trematoda; order Plagiorchiida; family Fasciolidae; genus Fasciolopsis; species Fasciolopsis buskii. The sequence continues at coordinate 124,903 of LUCM01005136.1, read as the reverse complement.
GAACTTACGTAACAGTGACATGTAGCACTATGTTGGGTCAATTTCGTGTAAGCTTTTCGCATTTCGTTAGGCTTTCACGATCTGAGTGTATGAAAAATAAGTTGATGGAAGAGTTTTAAAATATTCAGAAAAACAAGAATCCAGGGCCGACTGCACAGCCAGGCCCAAAATCTACTGGTAAGAAAATCTGTTTTCAACGTGTTTTATGCAAATACACTGGACACTTTTATGCTTCTCTATAGTTCTGGCTGTTCACTGCTGCCCATTGGAGACTGCTTTATAACACAGTCCAGTTCAATTCGGATTATGCCCTGCAAGACACGTATTAGCCTACACGGCTACTGCTGACCTGAATGCGGTCTTCTATCTCGCCAAATCTCTTCCAGGCCTAAACAAAAATAATAAACAACCTAAATAACGACTCAAGGATACTTTTACTTTTTAGTTTTTTTAATTCATCTTTTTTTCTTTTCCCAGTTTCTACTATTATACTCGATTGGCAGGGGTTATTTTGTGGCCGTGTACACCTCTACAAGTATACAGCAGCTAACTGACCTGGTGTGAAATATGATCTCATACCGCGAATCCGATGTTCGGAGTAAAATTGTTGGGTACAAACTAGAAAACTATTTTATAAAACTCTTTTAACCATGCTTGGCTATTGGAAGCACGCGATAAGTCAAACATCACAAGGTTTTCCAAATTACCGGAAACCATTTTCGGGAGACTATAAGAGGATTTATAGGGTTTCTTTTCTGCTTTTTTAAAGACCATCGCGTGAACGTCAATTTTGATGACGTAGGCAATCTAGTGAATAAAATTTATGAACAATGCACGAAATATCACTGACCGGGAAAACAGTCAGATCCTTCCAAGGGGAAAAATAACATGTTTGTTTGGCGTAATTTTCTTCGATATTTTATTCAAGCATTGGGGAATTTATTGATCCTGACCTCATATTTTATTGATGATTTATCCCACATGGAAAGGTCACTTGAGTACAAAAGCCAGGTGTATCCGTTTGTACAGATGTTTGTCGGTCGGATAGTATGTTGCCCCTAGATTTTGGCAATTGTGAAGACCAACCGACTAGTGCAAGAGCTTGTTTAATGATCATTCATTTGCTCATAGCGTGAACGCTCGATATCAAACGTAGCAACAATATAGTTCAATACAAGCATGAATTTCAACAGTATTCTGAATTCATCACCTAACGCACTGAAAGCAATCTGCTTTTGGGAAAATAATTTTAAGCTTTTCCCTCATTTTCAGTCCGGATCAATCACCCAGTGTCATTTTATCGTTCTGTTCTTTCTACAGGTACTTTATCGGAACACTGTATGGTCTACATTAGAACCATTCATTGACATCTGACGGCTCAATCCACTTTCAGACCCAGTTATGCCTTGCCATTCTGTGGACTGTGGACTGCGACCTCTGTGACGGCCGTTGCTCCGGTATTGATAAATTCGAGGTTAATGCAACATACAGGTCCTACCAAAAAGCCGAGTTAACTACAATGTGAAACTCAGTTGCATGCATTGTAAGGCATCAGAAGAACAATACATAGTACCTATCTTCCCAAATGAAGTAATTGGTTATCTGGAAAGAATCCTGATTTTGTTGTCACGAACGATTTCGGTTGAATATGAAAATCGCAGATTAAAGAATTCGACCGTTTTTATAAAACATCAGACCAATTTTAAATCTTCGCCCAAAAAGACTATTAAATCGAAAATTATCTTCTTAAGACTGCAGTCGGTCTTATCGAAGAATAGTCCACTGAAAAGTTAACACAATCAAGTATCATCTCGTTTACTATTCTTGATTTTTTTTATTCTCACTTATCGGATTTTTATGCGGTAGTAGCAGTAGAAGACAGAATTATCCCTAAGACTCGTATTTCACCGACGACGAAACGGTGTCATCCCAGGTTAGGGACTGTTCGCATCGAAGTAATGGCCAATCATCAACTGTTTATGAAATAACAGTGGCAAAAATAGGATGAAGCCATCTCGGGATTTGAACAACGTGTACAAAGCAAAAAAGAAAATCACATAGATGTTCACCAGCATGCTTGTGTTCAATTAGACTGGGTTTGTTCTTATTAACAGCGACAGGATTGGTGTGAAAATCGCAAAGGTACAACCGAAAAGACTTATTTTGTCACGCGGTGGGAACCGCATTTGCGACATTCGCGGTAAAAGTTTATCTGAGCATTTTCCGTCTGATATATTTGTATTAATGGCTTAGAAATTCACTAAGGAATTGCAGGTACATGAAAACCACGGATTTAATAATATGTATACAACAAAATACGCTGAATAAAGCGTTCCTAATGACTTCCGTAGATATTATAGGACCAACAAAAAATAACATTAAATATCATCCATGAATGAATTGACATCTTGATACACTCAAATGTTTCAGATTATAAAATGTTGTCGCCAGTGGAACCTACGGAGAATCAATGTAAAGTGGAGGCCACGATGAGGGTACATAAAGAACCCAATTATTGAGCGCATTTAAGCGTAAACGCCACCACACTAAAGCTCGTCCGTTGGCACTATATCAGACCTACACGCGATTCATGGTAGATGATTCGACGTATTATTCAAATGGAATAATAAGACTAGCATTTTAAGACCCAAACAACTAGACAATCTACAGTTTCTTTCATTTAATATCATTAACTGAAATCGTAGCATCCGATTATTTCACTTACTGCAAATAAACAAATTTATCCACCCAACTACTCACAACCACTGCCGTTCAAGGACGGACGTGCACATTAGAGGGAGGGGCAGTTTTAATCTACACAAGCAAAGGGATTTGCACGCGGATAAAGTAATAGCTTTGGGAAAATTGAAGATCACCTCTGCATATTATTCTGGCGTTTGCCAATTAGATAAGGCCTTGGCATTTGGACGTGAAGTTTGTGGGTTCAAATCCACCCACCGCCGATCAACTTCCCCACTCGATAGCCCTCCGTTGGCCACGGCCCTTTTCCTAAAAGCTAATTTATACTGCTATTTCATTAATAAACGAAGTAAATGATAAAAGATAAAGGCCTGCAAGAAATATTTATTTTACACCCAAAACCCAAGACTCTGATGTTCCCAGTGAAGTGGACGTACGCACCATTGGCTTTTGCCGTCACAAAATTGTATCTGGACTGATCACTGATGTGGTTGGCTAAATGCAGGTCCAGCCTCTTCAGTTGTGTCCCCCGCGATTCTATGACTCAAGAGTTTATACACCGCAGAAGCCCACCGGTGCGAATGCAAGTGTGCGGCCTGTTATCAAGATTCACATTAATCATGATCGTCATGTTCATCGGCTTGCGTGTAACAGCCAAGAGCAGGATCTGATATATACCATCCTAAAACATTTGGTTTTGAATGAGGAGTGAACGTGCTTATTGAAAAATGCCTTAGTGAGACTCATCACTTGAATTCCTTGTCTTTCTCGATGAGATCCTTGAACTAGATGTACGCTTGGGTGTTCGGCCACTAGATCTCGAAATCGGAACTTACATCACAGCGATTTAACACATTTATAAGGTCTTTCAGCATCATTCATTCCTTAGAAAGTGTTTCTCACAACTCCAACACATTTACATCTACCACAGAACCAGTTATCTTCCCTATCTCAGCATTGAATAAAAAACCCATACATTTTGAAACCACGCAGTGATCGCCACTAATTCATGTATCCACATCCTTAGCCTTATATTTTCCTAATGAGAGAAGTAAATTGAAGTAGAAGACTTTTGAAATTGGGCATCACGCTAACGTTGTCATATTTTCGTCACTAGTGGTCGTCTTCTTAGCTCAGAAAATACGTCGAAGACAACTTCTGCAAACTTAGTAAATGATCCATTTTATTTGTTGCCATGCCTTTACTCCGTTTCTAAATACAAAAATTTCTAGCACAGTAAACATGATTAAACTAACTGCTTTTCTTGCGATCAGTGTCTTCTGTTAGTCTTATTCATCATGGTCAAGAAGAATCATATTCTGCCTTGTAAAAATCCAAACAAACTACTGAAGTTTTCAAGAACTCGAACTTGAGGCAGCTTTATTTTAGACTATTCTCATTTTTCTGAAGATTCGTCTCAACCAATGAGATATCATATAAGTGAAAACGTCGCTCAACTCTGGAGAGCAAAGCACAAATGAGTGCTTTGTGATGCCTGTGATAAATTCACGAAACAAATCACGTGCAGTACAGCACAGGTTTACGACAGCTAATGTGCACAACCAGTCAACCAAAACAATGGAGACAAGTTTCCATTCGATGGGGATTCTAAAAGTTTTCCCACAGATTTTACCGTGTGTCAATTCACATTTAACTTTTCTTTAATATTCCACGGTACACGGATCCAATTTTGTGCAAAGTGGCAGTCCGCTTAAACAGAAGCATTGGTTTAATTCTATCCCGTCTGTAACAACCATTAGTAATTCAGCCTTAATTAGCGATTCTATTGTAACAACTGCAATTGGAATACCATTGCATTTAACAGTATAAAATTAGGTTAAGTCATATTCATTATTGTCCATTCTTAGAACTGACTGCTAGATTGGAACTAGCTCAAGTAATCTTATCATGAAGAAACTAAACCTCCAGCAACCTCCACATTTTTCAGCAGATGGAATTTTCTTAATGAAAATCACTCCGTTAACTAATAAATTGATATACTCATTTGGGCCTTAGTAACAAAGTTGATAGTGATACTTCGATGGTGAAGAAGGAGCATCCAGCTAATCTGCCCTCGACAGAAACATCTCATAATGAAAATTACAATAATCCGTTAATTTACTGGTCGTTTTAAGGTGGCACTAGGAGCTATTTGCCGTACTGAATGGGAAATTCAGTTGCGCGCTGCAACTTCCAAAGTCGTGACGGCAGCCGAAATCAAACCTGGACCCTTTCGTTTACCGTTGGGTGCTCTTACCACTGAGCTACCGGAAACACAGATCTCGAGGGCGAATTCCGTAAGTGGACACAAAAGGTTGCCCGAACCACTATTCCAAAAGCCCACGGCAGTTAATCATGTTCCAGATACTGGGGGGAAAATCTGCTGGTAACAGGAACGTTCCCGGTTCGATGACGGTTTTGAAAGTATTCGACATTGGAGAAGTTAAGCGCAAATGGATTTCCCATTCTGTATAACGTTTGGCTTATCGTGACACCCCGAAAAATAAAATGTGTCTCCCGTTCTCCACCGTAAGCTGCAAAAGTGAATAGATCGGTAAATCTTATTTGAAATAACCCATCTTCTTGCCATTAGTGATCCTTTCTTCTGAAATGGTCTGGCCAGTGCAAAAATAGAAATCCACAAGGGAATTGTAGAAATGGTAGTAGATGTTACTCTGGTCCAGTTTAGCTAGCAGCAATTTTAAACAACTATTGGTTTCTCAACTGATTCCTTCCAAAAGACACCATACTCTGAACGTTGAATGACCTCATAAAGAACATCAGTGTTGCCTCCATTGTCTCTGTTTCTTTTGTTACTTTTTATTTCACGAATATGCTCATGACAAAAGATCATCGACACTCGGCGAGTGACTATGGTTTCCGCATTGTACAATTCTCGGTGGGAGTTTGAGGCTCAAAAGAGTACAGTCCCAGTTTTCGTTTGTGCTGAACCCTAACTAATTCAACTGGCTAACAGTTTTTATTTACTAAACTTCAACGGGCTTTCCAAAAGTCGGATAATTACTTTTTCTGACGGACTTTTGTGTGTCCATCTCCAAATGCTTACTCATTTAATCAGTACACAACTAGAAAAAGTATTTTCTATTTCGGCGGATTTGTTTTCTACTTCTTGTAATTTCGCAAAAGAATATTTGGGAAAATTTATTGCAGTTTCTTGGCGGGTGTTCCCAATGAATAAAATGCTCCCTCATTGAACTGGTTTCCATTCTTTATGATTTGTGCCATAATTAGTAATCACTTCTTACTAGAGTGGACATAATTTGCCAAATGATGTGTATTTTTATCACATTCAGCCTGAAGTGAATTGGCGAACACTTATCTCTTCGTTTTTATTATTTTCACTTTAAGATGGGTCTTTAGTTTCCATTTTCACATGACTTTAACTTGGTATACCAAACTCAGGCGTTTTTCTACTCCTAGTCAGATTCGTATAAACTATGGAAACGTGATGACCGTGATTAACCTCCAATTATGTTCTAATGCAATAAGAGATTGAACTGGAGTAGGTTCCGTGCAGAGCTAGAATTTTGTGTTGAGTTCTGCGCATACATATATATATATATAAAATGATACTGCAGCAAGCATTCACATATATACATGCACATATATATAAGTGTAGGAATATTCCAGTTAAACAGCTAACATTTATCGTTGGGTCATCTGCCCCACCGCATCATTGACATTTTCCGGTAAAATACTGATTACTGGAAATTCATTAATTGTGGAAATTTATTCGCAAACTATTATGACATTCTTATACTATTTGTATACATTCCAGTCGTGCGGAAGACAGCGGAATCAGACACAGTTTAGAGCAAAAAGTGGAAATCGTTGAGCCATGAGAGGGAAAAAATCATAGGTCAGTGCGTACAGGACGAGAAAGGCAAGAGCCAAATTGTCATCCAAACTGTTCAAACGCGAAAACGGTCTAGTTCATGTAGTTCCGTGGACCGTGGTATGCAACTCGTACCCAAATGATGAATGTTTATCCACGAAAGAGGTCAGCAGTGAAAAGCAGCAATTAGGTTACTTAGCAGAAAACAAAAAATAATGTCAATTGTACTTTGTTCCTAGTTGTGGATGTAGTAAGCACTTGGAATTTGGAAAAATTATCATTAGGCTGCATTTCCTCAGTTTGATGTGCTATGACCACCGCGGTTTTCTTACTGTTGAAGTCACGTATGGCTCTGATAGCTAGTTATTCATTGGTTTCTTGTTAATGAAAATAAATCTTACTGATAAGAAGATAGGAAAAGTAATGAAGTCAAGATTTCGTCATAAACTAGCATTCAGTAAAACAAAACGTGAAGTGTGATTTCAATACGGTCAGGCATCTTAACTAAAGCAGACCGGTTTTCGGTGTGATTCAAACAAGTCAGCCGACTTCCGATCTGCAGAAACGGAAGGCAAATCGAGAAATGTAACGATTTCCGAATAGCATTAAATTTAGCAAAATACTTGTGGATACTGGTTGAGAGAATTTTCGATAGTTTTACACAGTTGTGTAGGTCAGAGTTGATGTTGGCAGTGGAAATAGCAAGCACTTTGCGTAAACCGAAAAAGGCTATTTTTGTTCCACAGATATCATGTGGCAAGAACACAGTGTACCAAAATACGAAAAATGCCCTCATATACACGCGTCTACGACGATCAGTGGATGAAATTCATTTGGTTTGGACGGTCGACCGTGAGTCTGATTGGGTCTTTTAAGAAGAAGTAATTTTTCTTGAACTGAATGGGTTCATTAATCTTTTTGTGTTCTGCTGTATCAGTAAACTCCACTGTGTTCACTACACATCCTCCTAGGGGGCTAGGTACGGTTGTATACGCAAACAAAGCATTACATGAGCACAATGAGTACGGTTTCTGAGTACATCATTTTAACAAACCCGGGAAGAATGAGGTTAAACTCAGGTGTTTTCAGACCACATCTAAACAGCTTAACTGAGATGCATCAGTTACTGAAGTTAGAAGGGTCAACGATATTGATGAGTACAAATTAGTGTTAGAAAATATAATAAACGAAATGTATTTACTAAAGCACTAGGTACATTACGTTAATTACAAGCATACTAATTCGCGATTACTAAAAGATATTAGGACAATTATTTCTGGTTATCTTAGTATTGTAAAAAGGCCCTAACAGTTCCGTGGTGGAAGGAGCCTTGGTTTCAGTATAAAATGAAATGAAATGGAAGCGCATCTTCGTAATTACTTAAAGGTCCGTAGTTCATTATTGATATATTAAACATAAGGGCTCCTGCCGCTCCTCACAGGATACCGTAAAATTGATAACCAGTGATGTCTTCTGCGTGTCCGAGACTATTGTCCTACTAACAATTACCAACGAAAATTTTACATACATATGTATATATAGGTGTGTGTGTACGCATTTATACATTTATATCTATAAATACTGCTTCCCTGATTCCCATCTGCTTAATGATTCATAGTAATGAAAAAAGCTACTTAACGACCATGACAAAAATATAACTAACGCAGCACATGCCACTTCTTTTTACACACGTACATACACAGAAAAGTGCAGATGCATACGCCAAAATACAGTTACCTGAGTAACTGACTTCAACTTAAAATCTCCCGATCATAGCAGTTTTTTGAAATAGATGATGGCTTCTCTTCATCTATTCTCAAGTAAGAACTAGTCAAACGTAGGCCTCCATTAATGAGCCCGCCTTCAAAGGATCGCTTTGTTCATCATGGTATTTAGTTACCACCGTTCCAACTCCTAAACTCATACACGTTTCTGGTAAAACTAAATTATTCAACCCCTCTGCCTTCCAGTCTGCTACCCCTGAAAGCATGAAGCCAGTTATTTCGAATCGTCTTTAAACGCGTCCGGATGTACCGCTTGGCCTTTCTTAACTTGTGAATAAAGCCGAAAGATCCTTTGCTGATTCTCTGGCTCATTCGGTGCACTCTACTACAAAATCCTTGAATAACATAATCTGCAGTATGTTTATCGATTAATATTCAGATTTAGTACCCTGGTCCCATTTTTTTCAGATGGCCGACATTTCTAATTGCCCCATGAAGCTTTGTTCCCAACTATCAAACTACTGTCAAAATCACGTTTGGCAAATCAAAGTTTTCAAAAATTTCAAAACCACCGGTTAATAACTCAAAAATACTCTAGAGTGCCACTTTATTTAATGTTCCATTTTCAATCTACATTTTAGTTATTCATATTTCCTTATCATCGGAGATACTTAAATATGCTAACAACTTCCCCATTGTTAGCCTATTTCTAATTTCATAGAGTTCTAGAGATTTCAAGAAACCCTGTGTCCAACAAACTACCCTGCTCTCCACATGGATGCACATTAGATGCACATGGACGCCATCAATGGATTCCCAGTCTCACAGATCCATAGACGTTAGATTCCTCATCACTAAGCCACATTTTGATGTCAGCCCTGACGAGAATCTGCGGTTATCCTTCCTCATTCAGCACTATTTGAGAAAAAGGGCAAAAGGTATCTGCTCAAATAATAAAAATTAAGCATTTTCACATAATATCATCCATTGCTTCACTCACCAAAGTGTTCTCTCAACCGCATCAAATTGCTCGCCTGACGTCTATTCGACCTTTGGAAAAGCGACTTCAAACTTCTTCATGGTTGGTCAATTACTATTTGCCGAGACTCTTGACTCTTCCTGGAACTATCAACTGAAGTCACCCTCCCCTACAAGAATCCAAGCCATTCTACACTCACAGATTTATTCCCCGGTCTTTTACACCCCTCTATCCGATTTAAATTTTGGCACTTCCTTTCTATAATTACCTTATAAATATGAAGAATTTCTCTCATCTCCTGCTCGGTGACCACACCGGTCAATAAGCATATGAGTAGTAAGTGCACTATTTTGAAAATTTCTCTGATTCCTTCATTCTCGTATACTTTCGCAACCGCTGCCATGTACTTCGGCTACACTACTACAGGTTTTCCGGTGATTGCCATGAGAACACAGGTGTGTTTCGTACAAAAGGTTGCCACACAAGTGAAAATCAACCGAGTTGGAAAACTAACCAGGCATACCGCAAATTAACTATTCCGTTCGTTAAAAATGGTTTGGAATACACCGATCAATTTGCGACCAACAGAAGCCCATCATCAGTTAGAACATGTAAAGCAAAAGGTTTCCAGCTTAATATTGTTAATTTGCTTTTCTAGGAAGCCATCTTTAGCTGTAGAATTGCAAAAAACTATTGCAACAAATATAGTCAACATCTACAATATTGGAATTAAATTTAATGGTTAGAGACTTATTTGGTCTAAAAGACCCGGCTGATTTGTTGGAACACTCGCTTTAATTCAGAAGATATTCTAATAAATGATCACGAGAAGAATCTTCTTCCATAGTAAAAACTTCCAACTTTTCCCCGACAGTGAGAAAAGCCTTCAACAAGGAAAAGACCAGACTAAATGACTTTTTATCTTCCTGTTCCAGTTGCGCAACATAACGGCTTCTAGCCACAACGAAAGAGTAATGCACGCAGCTTGGAAAACGAGGCATCATAAAAACAAGAACTAGGTTTTATATAGCAATCTTGGAGAAGTTTCATTAGAGATGTTTTAATCATCTCATCAGTGCTGTATTAAAAGTTCCTGTCACAACTAGACTGCAACTCGACGTGGTATGACGGCTTGCGTGACTAATTGACCCAACGAACGACACACAATGCCTTAGCTCAAGCCGAAGATTCAATCATGCCTGGAAGGTCAATGGGTAGAGGCCTGACGAAGTAGTTTCCTGGTCCTCCCAGTCGGGGTTTGATCTGAGTTAACAGTTCAGTCGGACATTTTGAATAGTCCGGATTCTTTAATCTCGGATACCATGGATCTGCCACCATCCTATTGGATCAATCTATTTCCATTCATATTTTGCTTCGTTTACCCTAATTAAGGGTATCTAAACAAAGCGCATTGCTGTGTATATAATCTGGTTGCGGCAACGTAAAGTCATTGCGGAATTGTCAAAAAAATGTTCATTTGGACAGATTTTCACGGATGACTTTTAGCAGGAACAGATTAACAAGGCACCATGCCAGTTAGAGCAAGACCTGTATTTAATTTGTAGCTATGTTCGGATTTGAGAAAATATGCCTGAGACTTGATGGATAAGAAAGACAAGCTAGACAACATTGGTAAAAATAAATTAAATCCAAGGGTAGCACAATTTTTCAGTCTTTTTCAACTGTGGTTTTAACTTTATTATTCTTATTCAGCCTACTCTGGTCCATTTATTGTTTGATATAACAATAGTCAGTAACACTTACATCAGACCACTCTTGCGTTCACCACGATTCTAATCCAGCTTGGACAAGTGAGTTAAATCGAGAGTACTATAACACCCCTCTCCAGATTACTTTCTCAGGTACCTTCTATTTCTTATTAATTAGTCCATTGTTCTTGTGATGAGAATCACCTAAAAATAAACAGTCTTCAGATTTTGAATTGTTAGGAATTAATGTGGACCAGAATAATGTTTGCATCCTTGAAGATTATGGAAAAATCTTTTGCTAACTAATGAACTATTTTCTTCAGTATAATATTGTGCTTTGCTGTACTACATTCATACGTTAACGTGCATCTTTTGCCGTGTTTAGTTATATGTACCTCTCATTTGATTCCATAAAGAGCTGCGCGGTAAGGCGCACAGTTTTCTGCTACTTTGCAGCTTTCCACCGTCTTTGATTAGTTGCGAAAAACAGAAATTTAGCGTATGTTCCAGTTTTCTACATTCAGCCGGAAATCATATAATGCCCATGCTGCTCATTTTAGTAGTGGAAAATTCAGCCTGTCAGTGAAGTGTTTTATCAGGCAATGCATGAATCTCGTTTCGCAATAGGAAACCCTCGGTATAAATCACCAGTTCTATACAACCATTTTAGACAGACTATTGTAACCGGTACGTCATATCCGCTACCCTTTCTTCGATAGATGTGAATGTCTCAATGAACTTCAACAGCATGCACAAGGAATCCCATCCTTCAACGAATTTTGCTCGTTTATATCGACCAGGAGAAACTGGAGTGTCTTGTTGGTATGAAAAATGTAGTAGACATATGGCAAGTGACCCACAATGTCTCATTATTTGGATAATATTTTATATACAGTTTTATTGATCGTGATACCTAGGTATGAGACGATTATGATCATAGTAAATCAGTTAGCCAGTATAAACGGAGGTTCCATAGTTTGATGTTTTCCAATTTTTAAGCTTGTCATTGAGCCACTGATACATGGTTGTTCTGGCTTCGAGTTCTGGGAAGACCATTTCGATCCCGTTCCTGCAGTATTTGCTTTGATACCACTTGTTCTTTAGGAAGTAAAATAACGACAAGCTGTCACTTCTGATATTACCGTTCCGTCTGTCAAGTTATCATGTGAATGGCACAAAATGACCTTATTAATAATACTGTTTTGCAGTTAGTCAAAAAATATCGCTAAAGATTTGATGCCCATTACAAAAATATCGCTTTCAAACCTTGCAAGATTATTCCGTTTTTATCTTACAAAACATACTTTCTTCTTAACATTTTAGCTGATGAGTTTCTTGTGAATTCTGAATAATTCCCAATCAGTCGATCTAGTTTGATTGATCAGTCGAAGGTATTTATCCAGTCACTCCAGATGCATACGGAAGTTCTACGCATGTTCTGTGTTTTTCCAAATCAGCAGTCAATCTGTGCCGCACTTCGGATTTCGCCATCCAATATCCTGTGGGCCGTGGCTTTATCTAAATGCTTCGGACACCTGTTTGCCCATCCTGTTTTTGCTCATCCGTGTGATCTCGTTTTCACTAAAAAAACTGGAAGTTCTGAATAAGATCTGTGATAAAGACAACATTTCAAATTTGGATTGTTAATTTTACATATGGAAATATTTAAGGAAACAGCACATAAAAGTTGGGAACTGTTAATGGTTAAATGAATAAACACTTCTCCTGTTTGGCAGTTTATTTCCTCTGACTCCCTCGGCTGTTTTACATTTTTTTCGGCTTTACACAAGTGATCTTACATTATTAGCCGTGAAGCTACCTCAGAACGGCTTATTATACACTAGCTCACCAGTTGGAGTCATTCTGCAAGCCAATCTATCCGACTGTGCAACAAACTCATACTGGGTAGTGGTAACATCATCCAAAACACCGGAACTAATCGCACCAGGCTGACTAGCAGTTAAAGCTTAGATGTTAAACAACTATTCCGTCGCTCCAGGCGCCACCTACAACTGGAATATAGGGAATGCATGAAACCTCTGATTTCAACTAAAATTGGGTCAGTTATTACTAAATTTGTATGATTTTAATGATGATTGGCCATTGATCATTGCAGTAAGACAATTTAACTTGATGGTATCGTCCTTCAGGTTTTGCGAGATGATGTGCGGAAGTTGCAATAAGGATAAATAACCGTTTGATCTGCGTCGTCTTCAGTCCTCACATTTTCTAACAACTAACCAATGGTAGAAAGTATTTTAACAAAATTAACGCTAATATCATGTGAAGCAATCTCAATACAATTCGTCTTGGCCAACTTGAATTTTCTTCTGTTTAACTAGTAGAAAACCGCTCATGAGTAGGCCGATATTACTTCGTAAACTCCCATTTCTAAATTCGCTCTACTTCTATTTATGCTGTTCTTTTCAGGCGCCAGGAACCTGTTCGAATCAAGGTGCAAATAGATTGTTGATGCAGTTTTATTGTCAGCATCTAATTAAGTGAAACAGTGGTGCTTCTAGCATACACGCCAGGGAGATTCCAAATAAAACCACAAAGTGACCAACAAACTGTCTATAGCAGACCTCTCTTAAGAATCAGTCATACTGCACCTAGAAAACTGTTTCATAAAAATGTTTTCTGAATGCATATAGATATTACTGACATTAGCATTCAGTGGTGTAAATCCATGAATGTGATCGGCGGTTTGTTTACCTTTATGTGAAACATCGCAATCCTAATGTCATGTGATGCCAATTTCCCTTGTTGTTTTAGACATCAGTCAGTTCACGCTGTCAGGAAGCAGCGTGTTGGACGATTATTATATTTATCACCTGGACTATGGATCATTCACCAAATAAACGTGGAACGAAAAATAACGTCAAAACCATGTGTAATTGGTCAATTATTCTCACCATCTAGGACTGTTATCCTGAACTAGGGGAATCAAAACCTCTCTTGGAAGCTATTTGTAGTGCTTCTATCTTCTAGTAGCCTCTTCTGTCCGTTCGCTAGACATCAGATACGTTTAGGCAGTCGAACTAATTAGTAATATGAACATTATGTCTGGAAAACACAGACCGCAAAATGAGGCGTCTGGTGCAAGCTTTCAAGTCTATTCTCGTAACTCGCTAGTTTAGTAGGCGTTTCATCATAAACTGTTTAGTAAGGGGATGGATGATATTGTTAATCCAGGATGCTGATATACTACAGCATAGGCCTACTAACTGATAGGCACAGGCTACTCAACGAAAGAATACCTGTAGAAAAAAGGAACAGTGGTTGCATAGGTTTTATCCCTCACTTGGAGAAAGGAAAATTTTCGATTATTTTCAGTCATTTCTCAAGAAAAATTAAGAACTCGCATAAGTATTTGAGCAAAGCAAATGACATTCGATCTTTGCTGTCATTCTTAAGTCTAGTCCGGTTACTAAATTCACTTTGAAATTGCATACACAACAGTTCGGTTTTGTGAGTTCAAGTGGCGGGAATAATTTGGAAGTTACTGTAGGTCGGTTTGAATCCATTTCTGCTACATAAATGGAGCGAAAGTTATGGCTCACGACGGTTTGAAAAATGTGCAATTTGTCAGAAAGCGCAACTGGAGAACAAAGCAGTGTTTTCATTAATTCGTCAGTTTGCATGCGCAGGAATTTAGTTCGAGGAGAATGTTGAGCTGTTTGGTTATTTTTACAAGCAAAATTCAAAAAGTTATAATCCTGTCACACTATAATGTGCAACACAGCTGGAAGCATCCGAACGGTTGAGTGCTGGTGGCAGTATTTTATTGAAACAAATCAGTCAATCAAGTTGATTTTATTACGTCTTCATTTCAGAGCCTCCGTATAAACCGAATATTGGACAAGCACGGTGAATTTATCCTCCCACCTTCGCCACCCACTTTAATCCACCTTTAACTGGTAGCTACCTAAGAACAGTCAGCCTGTGTGTATTTGCACGGGAATTTGTCCTGCCCGTTTAATAAAATCACTTCATTTAGTCGACTTCCGAATGTCAAGGACAGTCAATATGCTAATTTTCTCACTCCCAGCAAAATGCAATTGCTTTTGAACAGTGAATTCCATTAGACCGTTTCCGATTTACGCAATCCGGTTGATGAAGTACCGGTATGGAAGAACATGGTCTCTTCTGTAGATTGGCACACCAGCCTCGACGTGCACAAATACTTTGCAGTTGAATAAGTGCGACAAACTGCATTTGTCCGCAACCAGACCATAGTGATTGATTTTTTTGGTAGCTAGAAACCCTTGGCTTATCAATCTAAATAGATGCAATAAAATCACTAAATTATGATTTGTGAACTTTATAGAATATATTTTCTCACGAATGGTTTGTTGAAATAACCCGACTTAATTGCCTACGACGGGAGATAACCTTCTATTATTGTCTTACTAGACGAAATCTCCAAAAATCGATCCACTTTTAGGTCTCCTGGTATTGTTTTTAGGTTCCACTGGTCAACGGTTGTCTGAATGACAACACCGACATTTTGGATTAATCTGGTCTGCGATCACTTTGAAATTTTGTCATAGAAAATACAGTTGATGTCAGTGCTGACATGATAATTTAAATGCAAATGATATTGTTGTTTAGTGGATAAATATTTCACCAGCAATTTATTTATTGGTCTCACGGGAAAGTTAAAAAAACATTCTGGAAATGAGTTGGAACTGTTCTCCTGAGTAACCAGTTTCTGCATTGTTAGTGTTATTCATCAGGTTGTAATTTTAATGACTTGTCAAACCTATACCCGGGATAATTCACATATTTGACAAATTACGTAACATTCCACAAATCGAAGACAAAAACGATGCGCTTGGATGGTATATTTTTGAATAAATTTAAAACATCCAGGTGAATTTTCAGCCCAATGCCGTGACCTATAATGCGACGGACAATTTGAGGATGACCAATAATGCCAAGATTTGAACACACGAGTTTCACATTTGAATACCACTAGGCTGTCTGATTTACTACCGCTGGATGATGCGAAATATGACGCGGGTCACACGAATAAAATTCTCTTGGAAATGCTAATGTCAAAAGCCATTCAAGAAGATCCGCGCGGGTAGTTTTGATTGCCGCAATAGTTTGCCCTGGATACTATCGATTAAAGTTGGAAGGCTTCTATACGTCCACCATAAAAGAAAGTTAAGATTATTCAGTGATACATACCTTAGAGGTGCAGTTTACACTTCACTTATCAAGACGATAATATGTAGTTAAACTTAACCGTATTTTTCACTAATGTGTTGCTGTTAATAAAGACATTCAAAAGCTTTTGAATTGTAACTAGAAAGAATATGCACACGCCACCGGACTAAAAATTACAGAGTTAAAATAGCCAAAATGAATCAAAGTCTAGTGCACACACTAGCCAGCACCAAAGCTGCCAGATTCACTACTGCTGTCACCTCATGTTCATTCGCCGCACCTAATGCGATAATGAGTTCTATGATAAGTCTGTCTGTGCATTCTCTTTAGAATCGTTGTAATCCACTGAGAGGCAGCTTGGATGCACACAGTGCAGGCATCTCCTCTGTCAAGTAAAATTCCAAGTCAGCGAGCGAAACTAAGAAAGTATTAATTTCGCTTCGAGAAATGTGTGGGTCATTGCTCATTCACGTACAAATGATAATGATCGTGGGTAAAAGCGCTGGTGTGAAACATTTTCATCTTAGCGTCTGAACAACCGAGCTCAGATTGCAAACATGCTAGCATCCGTCACACTTAGATCTTTCTTGCTTAGGATTGGTTGGTTGTGAAATTCGATGCTTGTTTTATGTTCCCTGATTGTCCCTTCATATGAAAAAACACTTCAGATTTCAAAGTCACATAGGAGTTAATTTGAACAACTTCTAAACACTTCCGCAAAAGTTCATACCCGCGTTCGTTGGTTTATTCTTATTGCGAGCTTCTTCATTCAGCCATAGATCGTCCCGTACGGATTATGGTGACTGGATAAAAAAAAGGTAGATTACTGAACAACTTACCACGGATTTTACTGTAACTGCCTTTTGCAAGATCGTTGTCGTTTTATGGTTGTACTTTGTATTTTTTCCTGTTTATTTATAAATTTTATGCCAGTAATGCTATGCATTAAGACAATACATGAAGTGACACCAAATGGAAGTGGAAGACTACAAATCCTGATATCCAAACAATGCCGAATAAGAAGACGAAAATAAAGCAACTAAAACCCATTCTAATTTATTTTCGGCTCATACGCACAGAGTAAAACTAAAAAGAAAACAAGCAGATCAAGTGAAGCAGAGACATATGAATAAGTCCAATGAGATCAAACTGAGTACGGAAAGCACAGAAAAATCAATGTGCAGGTCGACTGCGCGATGAATACAAAGTAATTCGGGGAGTAAGAATGGAGACAGTTCTTCTTAACGAGATCACGTGCACGCAAATATGCCGTGCAAAGTTCTCACTTGGGACAGCAAAACAGTTAGCTTTCGAAGGGGAAAAATTCCAGTTCGATATAATCCATCTGACTGAAATTTTAAACACTTCTTCACAGTATTCTGCTAAACTTCAGAAGCCTTCCATTAGCTAAAGTAATGTCCTCATTATCAACATCATCAGTGACGCACCAGTATATTAGAGCGGATTTACCAAACGCTACCGGGTCGCTTCCGATCGTTCTTTCCCCGTCCCTTCCTCCACCATTAACTTAATTTTCATTGAACAAGACAGCCAAACCAAAGTCTAATTCACGGTTTCAGAAAACATCAGCGTAATTCTATTGATTGGAGGACATTTGTTCTCTCAACTTGATAACGCATGATGTCCAATGTCAAGGGCAAATAATGTGCAACTGGGTGATTGATGCATTCATATATGGAAATGGACAGACCAAACTGAAAGAGAGAGCGAGGTGACCCGGCCAAAAATATACTAGAGCTAAATTTTACTTCCCCCATTCGCCAAAGTTGGTATGTAAACAGAAAATGTTGCATTCAGTTCGCATCCAAAATGCATGTATAAAAATCATTCTTTGCAGTGCTACAGCGAAAACGCTAATAGTGGCACGCACACTTATTATTCACCGTCACGTTTTCTAGTAGTTACGTTTTCAGTAAGTGATCGATTAGGTCTGATATTTCCTGATCAACATGGGTACGATTTGAAAAACAACACAATGGCTCGACAGACCATCGCCGTTGTTTAAAATCATCCCCTGCATTTTCACACTGTCCAATATTCCGTGGGACCCTCTGACAAGAATTTATTTCCTGTAAGGCCATTTAGCGGTGAAAAACAATCGAACAGTTAGTATAATTGGGGCTAAATTACCGCTGAGGTTGTATTTAGCCTATATTGACCATCACAGAGGAGTATGCAAGTACACACCTTTAAAATGCAATCTGATCGTGAGTAAGACCTAGAAGTTCATAAGATATTTTTGTCTCTTATGTATGTGCACGTATTTACACGGGAATGTGATTAAACATCGCAAAGTTGACGAGTAAATGGTCCGTGCCTAGGTCATTTTATTTCAGCTGTTCATGTCGATTGCCTTACGAAAACGAAACGCGTGCATCATTTTTGTTTAGACTCGACATGCAGTCACAACCTGCATGCGACATCACTAGCTGGGATTTGAATTGGCAAACACAGATTTTTTCGCGTAATGTTATATACTAACGGGGCACGCTAATGTGAAGGCAAACCTAGTTTGCTACGTAGCCCCAAATCTCACGGATAGCAATTCCCCTGATAAGACCAAACAAGCCTGAAGTAGAATTAAATATGAAGTTGGAAATCGTAGGTTTGGAGACAAAAATGATGCCTCTAAATCACACGCAACTAGCAATCAGATGTAGTGCATTCTGCTCTCAGTGTAACATTACCTAGCCAGGTTTGTTGCACTTGTTTCTACTTCGCACCTGCCTGATGTCTTGCCGTGTGCCAAGCAAAATATAGCACGAAACTCGAAAAGATGGAGTCACGAGGAAAAAATACGATGACAAAAGCAGAAAAAATGAACGAGTTCTTTTAGGGTACTGTTCTGAGTAAATTTTATTCTCCTCTTGTTATTTTTGATGATCACAACGAAAGTGAATGCACTCTGGACACTTCTCTTGGTTTTGATCCACTTCCATATGGAAGACAATCCAGCAACATGAATTAACCATATTTCTATATGATAACCACAGGCAATTTTGTAGTCTTTATTACAGATGGGGGTAAAATCTGATTTCGTCCGAAATAGGAACTTTCTTCTGTGGTGAGTACGTGTCTCGGCTGTTTCATTATATTTTATGCTGCGTATTCGAATAACACTGGTGACAAGCCCCTTGGTCATGGGGTGCTGTGAGGCTTGCGAAGTGTGAGTGCAGCACAGACTTCAGTTTTGTTCGTCGGGCCCAAAGACGCAGAATATTGAACGCTAGGTTCCGCAGTAAATTTGTCGGTTGGTCCAGGGCACCAGTTAAATGCTTGCCCATCTTTTTAGTCGGCCATGTTGACTACGAATAAGGCGTTCCGTTGGTCTTGCACATGGTCCCGTTGACACCACGTCTTTTGGCATTAGCACAACAAAATACGTGGAACAACGTTCGAGGATTTTCTTAAAGCAGAAGCTGATTTCATCTCAGCAGCGCGTTTTGACCACCGATTCCCACGGTTTTTCCTGGGTTTCCGGCAGGCTTACGTTTCAATTTAGTAGCTAAACCCGTTGAAAATGAACTGCGGATATCCTTAATCAGAAGGAGTTTGCTGATGTCAGCTATTTGGCGGCCAGGACGGGATGTCGCAACTGGTCAGACAAGCGGGGAGCATGGCAACCGTGGCGAGGTCCCAGCGTTGCTCTTGAGGCGATTACAGGATGGCATCCAAAACAATCTCTTATTTCGCCCTGGAACTTGATCAGCACAGCAGGCTGCGATAAACTGTCAACAAATACTCAGAGTATCATCTTCCGGTTTGTCCCACCAAAGCGCATAGAGAGTGTAGGTGGGGTTAGCTGATCGTCTTTTTCACAGTGAAAAACGCTTGTAATTAGATTATGGAGAAATTTTCTGCGCGAACACGACTGAATCCATCACGTCATTACTGAACACATCTTGACGCATTCGTGTTCGCTGCTTTCTGATAATTAATCGTGGCTATCAAGGGGCGACAGTATCTGATTTCCCGAGTAAGTGATAATAATGAAACTGGTTCGCATCAGAGATCCTCTGGAACTGCGATTTGCGTGTATTCAAAATGTTTTATGCGCACCGTTCCAGTCGTGTCTTTAACTGTACCGCTGGCACGGCAGATGCAACTTTTTGGTCGTCAGAAACATTCGATTGGAATTTATCTTTGATAATGTTAAGTCTTCACCTCATGGAAAAACAGTTGGGAAGCAACTTGAACTACTGGCACCCTGAACTTAAACGAATATACTGCATGATGTTTATTCCTCCTGAACTTTGATTTCATGTCAAGTCTAACTAATGTGAGTCATACCAATGCAACAAACTGGACTTTGAAAATACCCCCGGATGATCATTTGCTGGATAGATTTTCTTTAACTTATTCACTGACAATTATACGTTTAGTCAAGTGGTGAATACGACTCAAATGTGCTGAAAAATTCTTGGATGGCATTTTCAGCTTTCCAACAAACGGCGCTTTGTCGTACGTCTGCCTGTTGAATTAGCCAAACATGCAAACATTTATCGTCTACAAGCTGATAAATTGTGAACGAAACAGGTCTTTCGGTGCTTACACAATTTTTTGCTGAAGTACCATCCCAAAGAGTCGGAGCATTTGTAAAGATCCAAAACAACAAATGGAAATGTGAAAACACAAAAGAGTCTCAGCCATACATTCTTTAGTGTGTTTGGTAAAAGGCAATAAGCCCATAACATAAACGATGGAAATTAAAATTCGTTAATTTGAAATTATCTGCTAATATATTCTATGATTAAGGTTGTACTGAAAATATTTGCAATTTCCATCAAAATTGTTTAGGTATAGTAATCCAAACGGAAAGAAATGCAGAAAGAAAATGATGTGGTCATCAAAGAAGCACACAACTCAGTTTTGGCAATCCTGTTGCTTTAGTGAAAAACGAAAATCACTACCATTGAATTTCGTGTTCTGATAGGTCATGTGCTGAGATTTAATGAACAACCATTCACTTAAACTGGATCCAGTCAACTCCCAGTGAAGATTATTTATAACACAATCCCATACGGAGTCATGTGCGTTTCCAAAATCAAGTAGCTTTTGCGCAACCCCTAACTTTCACTTGGCCCAAGTGTGCAACGTCAACTTTTATACATAAATATGCAAGAACATTCTATTGCCCATAGCAGTCCAACCCAGCCTTCCATCGCAACAACCGCACCGCAAGATGCGATAAAATCCGTGCTTTTGATTACAACTGGATTACAGAAAAATATGACAAATAAACTGTTGTTTGGAGTTATTCGTTTTGAAACTACTAGGAAATTACAATTCAGATTTGTATTTGAGACACTGTATTTCAATGGGTGTCGTTATCCAGCAGTTCGGCTGCCGTTTATACTGTTCACTAGAGCTATCAGTGAAATATAATTTCTACTTACGTTAATGACAGCTTTTAGGTATGGGTATTTTGTGAAACGGGCTCAAAACAGCAAAAACTGACTGGAAATTCGTGAGTAATCCTTGACCATTCATCGATACTTAACGAGGACCAATAATGATGATCCGCTTCACGACAAATGCTTTCAGCCTCGAGTACACAAAAAGATGCAGTTTCAATAACAACCGAGGAACAGTTTGTTTTCTTTTATTTCAACCCAGACAGAAAAACAGACCTGGTTAACTCATGATTTTCAGAGTCATTGAACGAATGACTAAGAAAGAGTACTCTCTTAACCACAAGTCTCTCGACTGATTGATGAACTTTATTTGACGTAGTACTACACGACTCGGAAGGTTCAGGTTTCAACCAAATCATTCGTTTATCAATGTAGAACTGCCTAAACAAGTTTCACTAACTGTAAAGTATATTGAATCTCTAGTAGGTAGGCAAAAGCTATTCATTCATTTTTGTGTCGGTCAAAACTTAAGTTAATCAAGTTTGGGTACATGACGGTATTGACTATTGTTTCCTATAAGTTTAACTGCTCAGGACTTTCCTATTCACTGAATTCGCCTGTAGACTAACTGTACCTTAATGACAGATAAAATACACTTGGAAATATAACCTTAGTTAACGGAAAGGTGACATTTTTGCCCGTGTTTATTCGACTGAATACAATCCGGTATGAACAAGTAGCCGATTTGTTTGCCAATGAGGAGTCGGTATGTATATTTTTATCGTTTTTTGCTGACAACAATCGTGAACGTTTAAATTTTATATCACACTGTTGTTTGTCCCCAAGAAAACCATCATTTAGTTCATCAATGAAAAGTATGCGACGGAAGGTGAATGACTGTGCACTGCTTGTTTCACGGGGGTGCCAGAGAACCACTTTCTTCATAAATCTGCATGTTTATTCGCCTAGGATTATAATACCACGACTGGATTATTCCATAACTGTGACAACAAAATTAAGAGTTCACAAGGAAAGTCTTCGTGCTATTCAATCCCATCTTCTTTCTTATAACTATATATGCTTTGAAATCGGGTTTTCCAGCGTTCAATGGTTTCGTTTCCGGTGGCACAGGAAAGCGAATATCTAGGCGTTTGAGTCATAGTTTATCATGACTGTCTTATACAAGACAGTAGATGCACCAAACGTGAAGATAATGAGAAATACAATACTTTGTCCAAGCAAGCTCATGAGACCTTCGTGCCAAGGTATACTGTAAATAAAGTAGCCACGGATCCTACGTTTATCAGTGGCCTTTTATTCTCACGCGAGACGTGAGTAACCAGTCCTGTTGATAAACGCAATAGTACAGACGATCGTTCAAGCGATCAGCGGTTGTGTGATCACCGGCCACAGCTTCCCTAGGGTGTCCAGATTATACACTATCCTTTTCACCATTCAACTGTCCACGCTCGCCAGAATGAACAAAATAATCCTTAGTGTGGCTGGGGGAATCGGACATCCAAACATTCCAATGGTTCTTGTAATATCCACGTACTTATCCGGTCAAGGTAAACTTCGTTGTGGCCCATCTTCAAGCAGTTGCTAGATTTTGAGTTTCTGGATATTGCACGATGTATTTAATCCTTACCGTCAGACTGTGATTTAGTATAGTGTTGCGCACATCACAGACAATGATAATATAAGACAAATGCTTTCGGTTAAACATCATTCACTTTCATTTTAGATGGAGAACAACGAACAGAACTACGAGTTCTCATCTAGCAGCTTATGTACTCAACTCCCCCTTTTGTACTCGCGGAGTTCCCTTAAAAACGAGCGTATCTGGATTTTTATTTACTGAAAACTACAGAAGCTCAAGTTCGAAAGGAGCTACGATGTGGTGCTTTGGGTAGTCAAACAGCAAAAGTCGATTATTTGAATCAGGGAATCAACATGCTTGCTATTCGAGCACTGAAAGTCAGACGCGACAATACCACACCTCAGTGGGAGTGAAATTTTCCTCAAAGATGAAGTGTGACCACACGCTACAGGTTATTATCAGACGGTTGGGAGCAAAAAGGACTCGTCGGGTGAACCTTGTCAGGCCACCCAAAGGTAGTTCAACCGTATATGCCTTAGAACCTTGAGACCGATCACGTTAATATTCGATGAAAAATTTTGATTTCATAAAGTATTCAAAGTTCCGTGTGAGAAGTGTGCGATTGACTGCCCTTCGGATATCTTTCATGCCTAGGCCTCAACCGGTCAACCTTAGGCTCGGGAAGCGTGATATTTGAGTTTCAATTTTATTAGAGCTCATCCGTGGGGTGTATCTACCGCCTCCCACAGGGTTGAACCCCAAACTTCCGAGTTTTGATTTTAGCACGCCGTTTGACCAATGGATATAGTTTTGGAGAATATTAGGATACTGCATGATCGAAATAATCCTCATTCATTGTTTCATTGATTATTTAAGCGACGACGGATGCCTGTAATTCATTCATATTGTTTGCGAGACTAAATGAAAGAATTAGTTAAACGTTAATTGATGGACTGTCCCCATCTAGATACAAAAACGAATAAGGGCAGCGCGCTGGCGACTGTTGTCAGCCAGATCAGCCACGGATTCACTAAGGTGAGTGACGTGTAGTCATGATATTGATTTAGCCACCCAACTGTGGATTGGCAGGTCCTTACAAATGACACAACTGATCGAGCTCACTATCGTAGTGCCTCATCAGTAATAGCTTAGGGTAGTCGGGGAACTGACTAATCTTCAAATGGTTGGCAGCCTCGCAAGAATAAGTGATTACAAAAAAATCGGACTCAGGAAACAAATAGTGGTTTGCAAACATCACTGGCATAATACTCCCAATGCAAGGCACCCCAATTCGGTAAGTATTTGAACTAACAGGAATACATCAGTGCGAGCAATCTCTCAACATTATCTATTGCCATTTTAGGAATTCGATATACGTCAAACATTTACAAGTTTGTTGTGCTAGTAGTAGGAGATCCAGTTTTTTCATGAAATAGTTCACCATGTGATATCATCGCTCAGTTGACCATCAAGAAACCATGGAAGCACTGTACAACTGTTTCATCTTTGTTAGGAATCATGAGCACTGCATATGGACCGCGCCCGAACTGGGACGCGAACCCGGAAAGAACGATCTTGAGTTGAACGCTTTAGCCATTACGCTACCGAGCAGGCTCTGAACGGTTTGTTGAACTTCACATGATGATGTTGCACCTATCGGCTACTGATTTGCGCGGCCACGGGCCACCAGCGGAATGTAATCGACCCCTAGTGATAGGGGACTTCTCTGCGGGTAGCCTACGTACGACGAAGGTTTTGGTCAAGACCTACAAAGCTCGGTCACTAGGTATGTGTTGATAGTAGGAGACTGAGCATTTTTTCCAGTTTCTTCTGTTTCTGATTACTGACACCACGTGAAAAGGAGACTGTTATCAAAATAATAAATCATTTTCTCCAGCAGAGATCTAGTAATGATAAACCTGAAACTTGGTGTAACAAGATGCTGATGACTCAGGCAATTCTTGTGTCATGATGGTTATTCAAGCAACTTGTCTATGGGGACTCCGATTTCCCCATCAATGGCGACTGCATGGGCACTACCGGCGAAATTTTCGCTTACCGTAACTCATTAAGCAGTACGGTGGTAGTGTTTTTGCGTGAAAAACCGTACATTTCTCCCATATATGTCACCATGAGCATGAGCGCATAAAAATGTTAACCACCTAAGAAGTTCACGCAATATGAATTCGGATTTTCTTTGGGGATTAGGTTGAGCATTTTAAGTGGATAAAATGATGCAGCAGCAACAAAATCAAACTGCCAATTGACCGCATAAGCTCAAGGTCGGAACTGTGGTCAAAGGTGCACCTCAGGCGTATTATTCTCATGGCATCCTAGGTGGCCTGAAAGAAGCAGGCCGTGATACAGAACCATAACCCCACCGGGATGAATCGCCCGGTAAGATGTTCTCGACATTTTTTTAAATTTCCGAACATAAAATGGCCAGTAAACTTCGTAACAACTTACTTTAACTCGAAATTTTCTAGGCAAATGTCATCTGCTCAAAATCCAACTTCCTTTTTTCCGCTCTCTTATCATGAGTCAGAACAGCCATTGAAAACTAAAAGATCATCATCATCAACTGGTGCATATTCGTCAAGAATCATCACCAGTGCAGCTAACTTACAGAAATATGGCTAGTCGTCGTCTGAAGATGAAATGACCAACAAGCATACGATATTACCCAAGCAACCTGGGGAATTTACGGTTTCTAAATAATGGGCATCCGCAGACGCAAGGAGAAAGCTGCTACTCAAATAAAACGTTCACTCATACAATTTAGGTGGGAATATCATCCAATACGATCAACTGAGGTCTCCTAACACAAAGTAGACACGTTCATCAATGGAAGACAAAGAGATAAATATTTCATGCCTTAATATAATTTGTGTAAAAACTTTATGCCGTCATTAGGTTGTCTGCATTGCACTGTATCACAGATATTTAAATAAAAGATATTAAACAAATCAACACAAAGGCAAGAAAAGCGAAAAACCAAACCGTCTTCTGAGAAATGCAAATAAAATAACTGGCAGTGTGTCTGCACAATGCAGTGTTCTACGGCTTTTATTGCGATCCTTGGTTCGTCGGTAGGCTGAAAACTACCCTGTTTCCCAAGCCGAAATAAAGGGAAACAAGGTCGCCACACCACCAGCAAGGCCTACACATAATACCCGAAACTATTTCTAGATGTTCAGTATACGAGTGGTAAAACGGGAAAGCTCCGTCACGCCTGATCTCGTTATTTTACCGTCCAAAGTATGCAAGTGATCCGTCCCACCCATCCATTTCAAAATGTTATCCGTCAACTGTATTCTCGTATCTGCGTGCAACAAACGCACTAGAAACTCATTAGATTTAGTCAATAAACCAGCTGTCATTTATGGATTCGAAGACAATCAAATGATGTGGAAAAGCAATAACGACTATTGACACTTTTCAGTAATATCCAAAATCTGCAGGCATTTCTTACTTGCATTCGACGATTAACGAATACTCGACCAAAATCTAAAAACAGTCTACTCCCATTCGGTGTAACTAATTCTTCGTGCTGGGCATTACCGAATATAGCGTTACTTTCTACCATGCAACTGAAATGAAGCAAGACGGCGAATTCAGCTGGCATTCATTAAGTGAACAAACAATGGTGTCGCCAGTTAGGATAAAAACATCCTACAAGCGCTGAAATCTTGATTGCCGTCCCGAAAAAGTTACATCAACCTATTCACAAACTCATCGGAATAGCCCTACCTTTTGAAATCCGTAGTGAGAATTGCGTTTATATCAAATAAGTACCGGCTGCCAATTAATTTTGAGTGAGAGAAAACAAAGTTGGAGATCACTTGCATTGAGAATATCAGATAGATCAAAACAAAAAATATAAGACCACACATATTAAAGAAAGCGGTCCGCGAGAATTGTGTAGTCGCTCCATTAGTTTTTTTAACATAAGCGTACAGGATTCTGAGTATTAGGTGAAATATCCACCACTCTTTAAAATGTTCATTTAATTTAACGTTAAAATGTGAACCAATAAGTTTCGAGATAAAGCAGATCATGCAGTTGATGTCAGTTCCACGTTGTGCTTAACCAAATAACAGATTTTGAGTGATATAGCGACGCAAATTGTACCCTCCGGTCAGCCAAGGACTATGGATATTAGCGATTGAATTACGCGGCTTTGGGTATGTACAACGGGAATTGATTTCCTAATGAGTTAACAATTTAATGAGTGCCCAGCCTTGGTACGTCATACAACCTCAGATATGATTTAGGTTCCTTTATATACCTAGTGTAGGCCAATAACACTAATATTAGACTATTTATTCATCCAACCTGCCCTCAGTTTGGCTAAAGACATTAGCACTTTCATGTTTACTCCGATCATCGACAGACCGCAGTTTTGGTAAGCTAAGGGCAATGCGACCGATATATATTATATATTTAACCCCGACTGATGCCATCTGTACCAAACTGTGTGATTTGCACTGTGAAATTCAAACATAATTTGTAAACGGTGCAATAATCAACCACGAGACAAAAAACCAACTACGCCAAGCTGAGCTATTCCAGATGCTAAGTACCAACCAGAATTCAAAACAAAGTTGCATGCCAATTGGTGAGTCTCACAGCTGTGGACAAGGAAACAACTACCATTCACGTGGTTAGCCGTGCCTACGAAGAGCCCAGGCTCACTGAATAAGTCGACGCGGATAAACAGCGGCAACGTCGAGGGTGTGGTGATTTTGCCGCTGATAAGAGCTAGTGGTACGGCGTAGTAACGAGCTTGGTCTGTCGGCTAAATGAAAAGATTGCCACTTGTCCTCTTACACTGACTAGCAACGTTCGTTTGAAAAAGGTCATGAACCGACAAGATAGTCACTGGCTCGTCTGGGCCAACTCTGCTGCTGTGCACATCTCGCTTGGTTTCCCGAAGATTATTGGTGCACCGTGAAGTAAACAGCCTAACCCTGGTCTGGGAAAACAAGCGTAATAGCCCAAAAGAGAACCGCCGACAACGGTGCGAGAGAACCGACAGGTGTGGTGAATTCTACACAAACAGATTTATTTTTTATCCTATGGTTTTCGTCTCCCTCCGCGGTTCTGGCGTCATGATACAAACGCAGGCGAGAGGATATATATATACTGGCGTCATGATACAAACGCAGGCGAGAGGATATATATATACATATATATATATATATATATATATATATA
>LUCM01005136.1:70706-96508 GCA_008360955.1 Fasciolopsis buskii | reverse complement strand
TATATATATATATATATATATATATATATATATATATATATATATATATATATATATATATAATGTGCGTCTAGTGGGACAGCTGATTGCAGGTTCCAGTGTATTTTGTACACCGACACATTAAAGTTGGATCGGTCGCTATCTCTTCGGACCTCTTCGAGCAACAACGCTTGGTTCATTCGTGATTTCAGACGAAACTACGTATCAAAACGAAAACCATTTTCAGGGGACTACAACCCAAGTGGTAGTGTATTCAATTAGATAGCATCACTTCACAAACCCCAGTGAGGATTATTCATTGAATGAGAAAAGACAGGATAATTCAAATGTATTAGGATCCTGTTCGCGAGCGCGTTGTCCATCGTCAACCACCGATTCCCCAAACATTAGGCTATTATTCATTGGGGTCTTCGAATGACACTGCTGACTAAAAGCTGTGGCAAGTATCTCAAATCGGAATAAAACGACTGTCATTCATCATTTGTTTCAGAGTTATACAAATTATAACAGAAAATTCATAGGGTTATTTCCAATATCAAATGGCAATCTGTCACGAAACCAAACCGAATGTTGCCGGGGTATCGAATTCCGGATTTAATTCTTTATTTGATTGTCGATGAACAGCTTAGGCCTAATGGCATTCGATTCTGACGCTTTACTCACAACCTAATCAATGCAGCTGAACGGTTCGTGCAAGAAGCTATGAAATCAAGTCGAAACATAAGTCATACCCACAAACACACATCTCTCGTGAATAGATAGAAATAAGAACTCAAAATGTTTCGTGTACAATCATCATACCCAAATTCACTCAATGATCGATTCTCCCAACGAATTAGTTACTGTAACCGAATTCTCGAGATTCAATAACGAAAATACTGTGGACTGAATCAAACCACCGGTGAATGAACAAAGAAAGAGGGCAGTAATGAGGGCGGATACAGCAGTTTCTTGTGATCGCGCCGATTCCTCAAACAGATAATTTATGCGCTGGTCCACTGCGTGCACCACGTGCAGTGCAGTTGATCAACAGAGTGGCCGAGGTTCATCTACGTTCGACTATTTACAATAACATCAAAAATGATCAGAGTTGAGAAACAAACTGCATTAAACATGTTACAAAATTCAAAGTGCTTTGGAAAAACTGATGAAACTAAACGAGACAAATTATCTAGTATCTCCTAGACAGCTGCAGAAACATATTATCGGACAATTTGTCAACGAACTTCAGTTGAGATGACTGATTTTTGGACTTTGTTGACACCATTGCCATTGTCAGCTAATTCAAGTGGAATCTGAAGAATGGGATCCATAAATTTCACATAGGAGACAGTATATTACTGATGGACATGCAAAAACAGGACTCAGAATCAAGATTATAGGGTTCTTATGGAAGAGAGTCTCATTCGTAACCGCCGAGTGACACTATCAAGCATTGTATTAAAAACATAAAACGGTTAAGCCTAGCTTTCAGAATCTACGGAAAACTACGTACAGATAAATCAACCATTTATTTTACGATTCCCAGTGTTGTCTCAACACAGTGGAAAACAATGGAATCGATTTTCTGCCACATCCCAGACGATTGTTCAGTCCCTGATAAACAAATGGTAGTCGAACATCTAAACATGAACTCTTAGAAAAAAATAAGCAGATAGACGAATTTTAATAATTAGCGAAAATTTCACGAATAAGCACAAAAACCAGTCAAAGCATCTACTTTTAAAATAAACCAGTGCAATCATTGAGTACTTAAGCAGGTGGATAGTTCGAGATACAATAACCATATATAGCGGCTATATGAGCACAAGTTTATCAGAGCGCGTGCAGTAATCAACACACGTAATTTTCACCGCTTAAAAAAGGAAATAATTGCGAAAATCGACATTAAGATCTCCAGATAAGAAGAACGCTAACACGATTCCTATCACCGAGACTGACTGGTGATCGTGAAATTCTAATGTCACCCTCTAGGCTCGGCAGTTGGAAACTGCTAGTCTGAACAATACAAGCCAAGTGATTGACAAAGACACATACCAGGCTGAACTAAGACGAATCGAAATGGATCGCCCAGTTTAATTTAGACGAATTCCGCTTGTGTCATGGAAAGACTAAAACAGCTTTTTATTATTAACTGAAGTAAGCAGCTCACGAAAATGCAAGGGAATGGTCAAATACTATTCCAAAACGAATAGTAACATGAAACATAAAAAACGTAATAAAAACCGGGATCACATATGAAACTGTTGTGACGGTTAAATCAAAGTTGAGATAGCGATGTGTGAACAAAAGATGGAAATGGCTGGAACAACGAAATCATCACAGCTGAGAAGAAAAACTAGTATACGGATGAAGTAACAGACAATATTTGGGCTGAAAGGAAATCATAGTCAAAGGGGCAAACATAATGAATGAAGGAAACAATCACGCGGTTCCGAGTTCTGATTGCTCCAGAAAAGTGACTTGATGCGAGAGATGCAGGAGATCAAATCTCTTTGAATGATACAGACCATGGAGCTCGACGCTGGAGAACAGAACGTAAAACTTTCTGCAAAGAGAATGTTTGAAGCTTTGCTTTATTACTTATCGAAGATGTACGAGAACGATCAGTGACAATATCATGGAACCGGAGAAACACGTAACATATTGGATGTAAGTACAACGAAGCTCTAAATTTTCTCATCAAAAGCGTTTTACATGGGGATTTTTTATCACGTGAAGGGAACCACAAAAACACAAAAGCGTGTTTTACCACCAGCAATGCCAAACAACTAGGACGTTAAAGAACCGATAGCGGAAATTTATGTGATATTCTTCATGGACTATGAGCGTAAGTGGCAGCGAGAGACTACTGTCGAACAGCAAAAAATAACCGGTTTCTCGCATTTAGGAGTGCTTATTCGACAATGGCAATGATCCACTTTAAAATAAACAAAATAAAAGAGGAGCACCGAAAGTGCATCACTGAATGATGGTGTAAAGCAAAACGTGTTTATTAGTGAGGTGAAAATAAATACAGACGGTACACGTTTATGGAGGCAACCAAAATGAATCATGCAGTATCAACCACGACCATGTGTACCGTCTTTTTGAAGCATTCAAACAAGATCCCTATTTTACCTAGCTTAGTATTTCCGTCCCGCGTTTCGAGGTTGCTCACGACCTTTGCGTTCATGCTTTTGGACATCTCGCCTCAAGATTATACTTCCCTTTGAGGGAGACCTTCGACAAATTCAATGTCATTCTTTTAGTCGGCCGCACTCGCCAGGTTTAGATCTTCGAGTAGTTTACACTCTCCATCGGATGCTAAATAAATCTTCACTGCCAAAAAACCTACAAATGTCTATCAAAGAGTCAAACGCAGTTGCATTTCATACTGAACGAAAAAAGAGTCAAAAGAAAATTCAACAGAGCGCTTGATGACTGATATTTTACATTATTCTCTCACCAATACCTTGGAGTAAATAATGACATCATTTTTTGCATTTACAAAAAGATTTCAATGAAAGCAAACTACGGGGGCAGAAATATTAACAAATTAAAATACGAAGAGTATTCTACTTCTGTTACCACTAAGCTATCGGCAAAGACCCTTGCTCTCAACCCAACGGGAAGATAAATCGAAATACCCCTTTCTACTCTTAGCTGATGTGAAGCATGCAGTGTAGGCAGAACACTGTTAATTTAACCGTTGACCTAAACTTGTACAGACTGCATTTTAGAGACCCATCTGTCTCGATGGCGGATGCATCGAGATTGATCATATAGGCAAGATAACTGTAACATTCATTTAGCTTTATGGTCGTACCTAATTTCAGGTATCCAAGTGAGTGGATTTAAATCAAGATTCACACTCAGTGTTCGTGAATAACTGCGAAGATGCATTTTCCTGTCATCTGGGATGATCCGGTGGCAGCGTAAGGTCTGTCGAGTTTCTAGTGGATCTGAATGGTTTAGGAAACCTTTCCAGAATCATATAATTAACCATATAATTAACCATAAAGACTCACTTCACCGTAAATCTTCATTCGCAGACGGTTGGTGCGTAACTGCATCAATTTGTTCTCAAGCGCTCGTCGTTGCTGGTCAACAGGTAATTGTGGTCTAAAAGTTTAAACCAGAAATCAAACTTAGTGGTTCGCGGACTAGACAGACAGACAGAGCTTCTTTTCCAGTCTCGACCACTGACAAGAAAGGAAGTTGAAAAGTCTCACTTCTATATAACACTGTTGGTAAATTTTGTGTTAGTGTGTTACATCGTTGGTAGGTCATTTTCGATAAACACTATCGAAACACTGGTAAAGAACTCAAGGTATAACAGAAAATAAGCTGAAAATGTAGAACTGAGGTACGACTTTGAAAGAAATGAGCTCTTAACTTTCAAGAGTTACTTTCCATCTAAAGTGAAATCAGACAATAAGATTTAAGATATTATATACTGGTTAAGAATTGTCTGTTACGTTGTTACCTCTGGCAACGGCACAGTAAATACACTCCCTGAAAAGCGAACAGTACAGTAACGTTGTCCACTGCAACCTCGGGATTCTGGTTTTATTGTGTAAATTAGCAGTCATCTACTAAATCAGTAAACTGGCTTACTCAGACAAACGACAATATAAAATTTGTCTGTATATATACTGAACCCGTATTGTACCCATTGAAAAAGGTCGGGAAATGTCCCTGAAACGTATGAGTAGGCTTCTGGAGATACCAGCAAAAGCATTACAAATTAGGTGGGTAAAAACACAGAAGGAGATCAAAGATACGGAGAACAGTTCTGACAACCTTCCCGGAGGTGCATGAAGTAAAAGAATGGGGTAAGAACAGGAACGTTTGGATTAAATATACATAAGCATATACATCACCAGGAACAACGATCGCATGTACCAAGTTGAGAGCCAACGTTTGTGAGGTCCATTCAGCCACGGAAGCTGTTGGAGCAAGTTCACCGGTAAAATGCATCCACATGGTTCAAAGGAGAGCCAGAAGACTGACAGGTTTTAATGAATGGCAATCCAAGTTTACGGACAATCATACGAATTCTTGAAAAGTGATTTCACTAGAGTAGTCAAGGGATAATTACGGAGCACTTCGTTTAACTTGACCACTTTGAGAATAAAAAAGACAACTATGAGCTGACAGTGCACTCATTCTCGGCTACTCTACTGCAACAGCAAACTGCAGTCTATTTGAACAACTTTCGTGAGACTGAGAGAGGATCAGTACACGGCATTCACAAGTACGAACTAGGAATCTGTCACTACCATAATGGTTTGCTGTTAATTTCTCGAAACCTCAGCACCGGGATAAGAACATATACTATCCAGATCAGTTCAGATTCTGTAACGGTTAAAGTTGCACCATCGTGTTATGGATTTAATCGAAATATCGAAAGAAATGGAAAAAAGGGAAATGATGAAAAAGGGAACTTTTAAGATGAAAAAGCTTAACAACTATGAAAAATATGGAGATTTTGATTGTCAGAAAGCCACTGATTACGACAGTGAGCCACACCAATTAGGCATCGGCGGACTTCGTGGACCCCAAACGGGTTAGTTTAGCTGGACCTATATGAACTTTGGCGAGGTCAATCGGTCGTCTCGATACCTGTTCGATCCTACCCACACAATCAAACAAGCACGATTAAAGTGATCCCTGGCCACTCAACCCAATTGTTTCTCGATTATTTGTCGCAGTCAAATGGCTTATACGAGAACACACAAGATAGAGCTCATCGGACGCTTTGCAGCCCCCTGTCACGGGCACATTGTCCTCTCTTTGATCCTAATTACGAACGACTACTCCCCTCCCCGCCTGATCGCTCATGAACGTGTCATGAAAACCAAACCGCTTTTTCTTTGCTTCAGAGTTAGGGAGAGCGATTTGTTCCCCATCTTGCTCCTCGGCTTGCAGTCACTCAGATCTTTAGCCTGCGTGTCATTGAACTAGATGTCGGTGGAGGATTGATATCTACCTGCACTGTTTCGATTGCAAGCATAAATAAAGGGTCCACTGTGGCAGTGGGCCAACTGAACTGCTTTCTAAAGTGCACTTCCCCACACTTCGTCCGACGCTCCCAAGAATAAATTAGTGCGTCGTTGGATTCATTCATGCTTGGCTTCCGTGTGCCTATATTTCTGATCAGTCAACAAATGTTCCCACCACTACCGAAAGCTCCAGCCTTCCTCGCCTTCCAAAATTTCTTTATCTACCACTGCCCGCCGTCATTTATCGGGCTCTTGATCACTTAACCTTTCAGCGATGTACACCTCTGCTTACAGTGGGTATCCGGAGGGACGGATCGCGACCATCCAACACAGCAACCGTTTCTGAGGTTTGCAAAGCCGTCAGCATTGCGTGGCACTTGGCGCTGAGTGCGTGGATGCTCTATGTGATAGATGGTATCCCGCGCAATTTGTTATGACAGAAACCGCGTTGAAATCTCCGATGGGAACCCAAGTCCGCGAGTATAGCCGAGAAGCCGTTGTGTGTAAGGCGTAACTTTCGGATCCGCGCGACCACATTCTAAGCGCAGGAAAAGCAAGCAAGGACTAAAGCATTATTTGAGTCCACGGGTTTAGGCAAGAATGGTTAACGACTGATCCATGCACCCTGTGACTGATGGTTGTGATTAATCCGAGTCCGAAGCTGGTAAGCCGAAGGAAGGCGCCAGGTGAGCTTATGTTTATTTGCATGGAAAACGTTAACGTATGTCTGAAACAGTCTGTGAGCAGAACTGACTTGGATGAAGCAGTCGCTATTGTCGATGTGATCGGCTGAGACAAGTAATGGGCCGCCAATGCAACATTCTGCTTCGGCTAAATGAGGAATTTGGGCTTTAAAACCACTTATAACATGCGCTGAACGCACGCTTGGGAGCAGTCAAGGTAAGACCAGACAGAACTCATATTTGACCCCAGGAGAGCCTCAGCCAATGTATGTATACGAGGAAAGGAGAAACAGACAATGGCGCCTCAGTTAATTGCTACCAATATGTACAAAATCGTCCAGAGGAACTAGGAAGAAACAGTCGTTGACTAGAATCCAGACTAACTGTACGACCGGCTCTTGTGATCATAGCGACAGCATGACCACGAGGGATAAGAACCAGATCACATGACATGTGAAGAGTGAAGCAAGAGA
Source organism: Fasciolopsis buskii (assembly GCA_008360955.1). NCBI lineage: Eukaryota > Metazoa > Platyhelminthes > Trematoda > Plagiorchiida > Fasciolidae > Fasciolopsis > Fasciolopsis buskii. Next base: position 89,365 of record LUCM01005136.1, on the reverse strand, counting down.
AGGAGATGTACCTCGGGTAATAAGAGTGACAACGGAAGTAAGAACGTATGAAGGCAAAGGTCATTCGATCGCCCTTGCTTGATTAGGCGGAGGGGGATCGAACCAGAATCGAAATGATCGACTGAAGTCGCTAGTTTTAGCGACTACCATATCCAGATTTTAAAACAATGACCAATGAGACAAAGTGGGTTTTTCTGTGGCTATCGAGTACACCCGAACAGTAGTGACAGCCAGTAGGTCATCCACAAAACCACGCGCGCAGAGATTAGCAAACGCGTTTCAAGGATCGGATGCAGCTGGTCAGAGATAAAGATTTTAAAAGCGCAAAAGTAAGGTTGACGGGACGGTGACTATTAGCGTTAGAAGGGACTTCTTGTTTCGACATACGAAAAATAATTGCATTTTATCATGAAAACGGAAAAGCTTATGCGTTGAGAGAAGAGGAAAATGACGCAATATAGAACACGTCTAAGACACTCGGTGGAATGGTTTCCAGGTGAGCAGATTCAGAAACACTTAGATTATATTATAATCAATAGTAGCTAGTGTTATATATATTTTGGCGTAACTATTCAGTAGTCACAATAGAATGGAAAGCGTGAGTGCGGTCACGACAGGAAGGCGGAAAAGTACGGTCGAAAGGCAGACTGCATCTTCGGGCAAACGGTGAAGCTGAAACCCCGAACTTTTCAAAAGAGTCCTAGGTCAAAACGTCAGAGGAACCATAAATAACAGGAGAGTTTGAAAGGCATAAATTATCAGAAAGACCGAACCGCAATGATTGGCTAACGGATAAGGCCAGTCGCCCGGCTTTGTGGTGTATGAAACATTCTTTATCACTTTGTACGGTGACTGAACATTTATTTTTGGCTTTCACAAAACGGTAACGGGATGTCTAGCTATGTTGACACTCACCAGACAAAGGAATACCAGACAGAAAGCCAAAGTTGTCCTAAGGGTAACATGCGCGAACGCCATATTCTATCAATTATCGATTCCCGTGAGCATAAACATGTATAATGGTCAACCAGACCATTGGATCGCGCCAAAGGTGTAAAACGAGGTTCACAAGCTGAAGGGAAACCACGAATCTCGTGCTATTACGATAAACTATCATCCAAAGACAACGTATACCGACTACCGACATTAATTCACCACTCACGTGTAACTACGGGAACCAACGTCTGAACTGTCCTCTTAATCTCTTTTGGATTATCAATAGAAATTTGAAGTGTAAAACGATATCCAGGTTAATCCTTTAGTTCTTCGCATTACCTGGGGATTAAAGCCTTCGTCTTAACCGGACGAATGCCAATAGAATCGACCGGGGTAGTCAAGTGATCAACATCACCATGGAGCTGAAATGCAGAGGATTTCAACAAGTGACCGCAGTGACTGTCTGCCTCAAATCTAGCTGCATCATCCAATGTTGCTATTTGGGAACACCTTTGGGATTACAATATCCTGGTGGCCACTTTCACTCAATGAAGTTTATTTTGCAGTTTAGATGTCTTATTTTGGATTGTGCGCATCCATACTTCTTTGATTCCCCACAAGTGAAATCGTCTGTTCGTCCGAGTAAAGGCTCACGAGAGGCTGGTCGGATGCCGCCGAACAAAATGGCTGTCCCATGGATAATCAGCACTAATGTTCTCTTTGCTTTAGGAAAATAGCTGACGAATTGCTTTCTAGGTTTATGCATTTATCGTAACTCGTGTCGAATGAATATCGGAATCCTGGATCAATGCTGGCATGAACGACTCAGTTCTGCCTATTGATGGATTTCATCGCTTTCAGCATGGTAGAAAACAAAGTAAAAAATTCACGAGAGGAGGGGTCATCCTGTGCTAATTATTCACCATGTGGAAAATTGAAGGTGGTCATTTCTTGCTCATGCAACGACGCTGACACCTAACTGTCTCCTGTCATCCTCGGTTTTGTCGTTTTAGTAGAATTATCATCAGTAATTTTTGCCTTGTTCCTTCTGGTTGTCGGTCTGGAGTTAACCAGTTATTGTATTCCTGTATTTCTTTCATTGTTCCGCTTCCGAACGGCAACCCTCATTTAACCCCAGGAGACTCAGACCGTCTCTCTTTAGTGTCAACAACAGCACTCGGCCTTAGGGATTTCTGCCTCAAATCCACTCGCAGAAATGCAAGCCTTGACATTCCCCTCAAACCAATGGAACATTTGTTCCATCAAACCACATGCTTCTATTTTTGTCGTAGATTAATCGTCGTTGTGAAACCAAAAATCTATTCTCGATTTGCTCATAACGCTTTCGATCAGTGAAAACAGATAATGCGTCGTTTGAGAAACTTGCCCTCCACACACGATTTTTTTTCAGACGTTCCCTTGACAGTTCTACTCTGGTTTTCGCTTATTTCCTCATTTTCTAACTTGGCAGAATCTTTAAAGCTTATTTCGCAGAATGTTTTGACCACTACTGTTCCTTCTATGATGATTTTATGCGCAATGAGACGGTGGCATACCCTTAGAGTGGACGACTGGACCGGCTAAAATAACATTACACATAAGATCTGGATACTGAAGCTGATAGGACGCATTCCCTACACTTTGACTGATCAACATCTAAGCAATGGAGATGCATGCTTTATGGAAGAGGATTCGAATGCTTTGAAGTCAGAAAGAACGGTTGGCTCCTTGTTCACTCAAACGTCATTGTTCACAACCGTACATTCAGTAAATCTGCCACAGTTGCTTTTTCATCACATCCTTTCTCGGTTCGAAACCTAAGGATAAGCAGAAGGATTTTCAATTGCTTGAATGCACGAAGTTGTTATGGCTGTTCCGGATGATTTATCTTCAAAGAGAGTGTTCATGCTTTCTATGAACCCGCATCCCTCGTGATTAGCAGACCCTCTGCATTTATGTTCAGTCCCAACTTTCTGGAAATCAAAAAACATCCACACCCCCAAGAAGATAATATCAACTGATTTCCCCAAACAATCCTATACCCACTGCCTTTATCTCGAGTTTTTGAAAAGCACTGAGTGTGTCATACTTCGTCTTCTCCTAGAATACGCTGACTCCAACTAATCATCTCCGATCACCTCATAGATGCACCCTTGATATAATACCGCTCTTTGGAAGTCCGCCATATAGCGTTTTTCTCGATTATTCTTCTACTTCTGGTTCCATTTCAAGGTCACTTTCACTTTAAAAATTTCATTGCTTTGGGTATCATTCTCATCCGTTGACACCGCTTAATGGCTATTTCAATTAGCGCACCCAAGACACGGGATTTGAGAGAAATCATCTAAATTTTTAACTGATAACTCTGCAATTCTACAGAGTATTCATCTCTTTTTATTGTGAATGATATAATGTTAATAACGTGGCGTTGTTGGTAGATATATTACCATTATATCATTCACAGTAAAAGCAATACAAGGCGCATCGATTTTTCGATACACTCCTTACGTCATTCGATCCTGATATTTACATAATCATCTCTTTCCTCTTCTTTCCTCCACCTGTTTCAATGACATCCTTAGTAGCTCATCTGATTATGCCGCATCGATTCAACTGATAATGACGGAGATGACCCGTCAATAGTCTTGTAATGTATCGTGATTTACTCTAAACAGATTGGTCTTGCCCGTCCGAGTGTTTTGGATACCTCTGCACCCTGTCTTGTCCTAACTTCCCTAAGGACATTTGATTTTGTGTAATTTTCTTCTCAGAATAGAGATTGTTAGGCAACTTGGGATCTTTTTATTCTCCGATCTTCGCTGAATTCCATATATTATCGGCTGCGTCCGAACTACGGCTCCTATGTTTTCAATCCAAAATATCAAGTAGTTCCGCGTTACGTTTACCATTATTTTCGCATCTGATTCTCAGTGCATCCCAAAAAAGTAAACTACTTTTTTCTTGTAATTTTTCCTGGACCATTAAAATACATTTTAAACCGTGACACCGCGATGGCCTTCCGACTACTTATTTGATCCATCCCGTTTTCTCATCTGTTCAACGCAGTGCGTATTATGCATAAATCCCCGGAAGAAATTGGCGCCAAAGATCTTCGAGGATTCCTCCAGTCCTCTATGTTAGGATCTTCTCAAGTGTCACTCTGCCCCCAGAAGTAAATCCTATTTCTGCATTATAGTTCTGCGAAATTCCTTGTTTTACCTCGATTGAGTACTGGTGAACACATATCTGGTCACCCGGAGCTCCGGCGTAATCTCTGGCTCATACTGCGCTGATTATCGCAGCTTCTCTACCATACGTATTTTGCAAAAAATAGTGTGCAGCTCACGTGTCATCCGGATGATAGTGAAGAACAAAAAACAAGGAGCGAGAAAACGGAAGGGGAAACAAACAATATGTATGGTTCGCCGCACACTGTAACTTCGCTACCCACCACCTCCATACCATCGGTTATCAATAGAAATCCATAATTCTACTATGAGCTGGACACTATCCGGTAAAACTTTGTATTCTTATTTTATTGCTGCGTAGATGCAAGATGCCGCTTGCGAAATCCGAACAACACGACAAAACAATGCAAACATCGGTCGCTTTTCTATTGATTAGCTTTTATTTGTCCTCGGCATTCATCTTGAACTAATTCTTATTCTGTCATAATCAACAGCGAAATAAAAAGGTATTATTCGTAACATAAGCAGTTTTTGTTCCTTTCTTCTAATAAATCAAAGTATACAGATTAGCCAATAAGCTCTTCTCCAACGATTAATACCATGCGAACACAACTTAACATGTGACCAAAACTGTAGGACACGGTAAAGGAAAGGAAAGGTAGGGAGTACAAAATTCACACATGTTGTGGTACCTGTTTAACTGGAGCCCGGACGTGGGAGGATTATTGCAGTCCGTGTGTTAGCTACTCACCTCGTTAATTAGCATCACGTGATGGTAAGTAGGCCATGAAATAATGAGTGGAAGCACAAACTGCATTTGAACATACAAGTCGGTATTGAGAAGATAAACCGCGACTGCTTCTTCTGTATCCCACCACTCGATAACTCACGGGTCTAGATAGCCGACCCGGACCCTATACAGAGAGTGCAGAGCTCCCACTAAGCTAATCGGACAGGTGTGAAACAATTGCACTGATGTTCGATTCAGCTACTGATGTCCTCATGCACGTTCTATGATCCTCAAAGATGAGTTTCCACAAGCGTCTGGTCGTGCGGCTAGTATACGTGTTCCACAGAAACAATGAAATGAATAGACATAAAATGACGCTGCAAAAATGACCGACTTTTGTTTCAACCCCCAACATACTGCTGAACTGGAAGTAAGCAAAACGAGTAATTTGGCGGTGTTGAACGTCTTAGCGATCCTATCAGTCGGCCAATGTGGAACCTCTAAACTGCAGGGATGCACACTAGCTTTCCTCCCATTGCTTTCCCGTAACTTCCTACGTTCTTCTTCGTCATCCGATCAATTAGACGTTCCGGATATCCATTTGGATCGAAAACGTTTCATTATAATCATTAATCTTTTTTTCATAAGTACCCTCGACGCATATTCATTTTATCTATTCGCAAGGCAAAGGGTGAGGACTGTCAAGTTAGAAGCTACAAAACTGCGGAATTAGAAATATTGTCCATTCCATGTTCACTTTCCACGGCACTGACTGTCATATTAAGCCACTCCGGACTAGAAGTACATCACAGGACGGTATGGAATCGACCCACCCGTGCTCTAGAGTGAACCAGCTTCTTTAGATGGACCGAAATGGACGTCTTCAACTGCAGATTTGTGTTCACCGATTTATTCGTTATATACAAAATATCATTTACTTATCGCTAATACAACGCATTTCCGTTTATTGAGGATTACAATGGGTCGTAGACATTTTCTGAATTGTCTATTGGTTTTCCAGAGCACGGGATCTACAGAGGTTTTATGGCATTCGCAACATTGACTTCGATTATGAGTCATATCTCTTGCTCAACGTCCCTAACCAACGACAGCACTGATCTCTTGGACACCAATCTGGAAGTCGGAAGCACCAACGAAAACCTGAGTCGAAGCTAACCCAATCATACCTCAACCCCAAGTAAATAGTCCCGCGTGCAAAACGTATGGAGTAAGCAATGGACATAGGCAAAACTGCCGAATACAGCATATAGCGGTTAATCTGGTCACAGATGATAGTCTGCATCCAACACGACGGCGTGCCTCGAATTGCTCACCCGATATCCCCATAAGACTCAGGCAGCACTTCGGTGACATCGGTGTTCGAATAAAAACCATTACCGCACATATTCAGCAATGAGCCCAGATCTCACAATCAAAAGTAGAGCAGTGCGGACTGCGACATTTCACATCGTCAACTTGATTGGAAACCAGATGCCAATCGGCGCTACGCATGCCACTAGATCGCGAAAGCTTCTCTGGCCTTCAGAATTCGTGATGTGGTCTCCTCTCAAACACAGACCCCAACTGTAAACAGGCTACCGAGGTTATTGAAGCTAATGGAAGCCTCAAACTGATGACGAAGTACGGGCGCAAGCATATGCTTCTGTCACTTGAAAAAGTACCTTGCACTTAAAACGCGCAAGATACGTGCTAGGATATCTCAATCGCCAACCTTCCCATGGCTTGTTGTATTGCCTCTGAATTGTCGCTCAGCAAGGCGATATCACTGTCACACTTTAAGTCAAAAACTGTTTCCTGAGAGGAGTTCAGATCCATCGACAATAGGCTACACGAGACGCTGCGCAGAACATCATCCATGACAAACTTGAGAAGAAACAGGGACGTACGACAGTCTTGTCGTGCACCACCAGAGATGGAGAAGGATAGCGAAAGCTACCCACAAGACTTAACTCGACCTGACTTATGACAGTACAACTCTTTGAGCACCAACACTCTTCTCAGAAACTCCACTCCACAATAAATAGGGACGTAGTGCAAACCTATCAACGGAGTCGAAGACTGCTTAAATGTTTAAGAATACTATGACCGAAGGTCTTCGGAAAGCAAAACATAGAGACTGAAGATCAGCCGGTGTGAAAAATAGCCTTCTCCTGACGACTTTCATTCTGCGCGTTGAGCGACCTGCGACGAATGACGGACGCCAACAGCTTTTGCCGCATCGGAAGTAGTCTGTTACCATTTTAGTTGGCGCTGTCAATATGCGAACCTCGATTGAGGATAGAGACAACAATTGGTTCTCTCAATGAAGAGGAAACATTCTCAGGACAACAGATCTGCGAAAACCAGTTCCCGGACAAATTCCATTCCTCCAGCTCTATGCAAAGCTGGAAAGAATTCATCGGAGTATAGCGCTTTATGACGTCCTAAAGCTTGAATTTCCTTGCCTCAGAATAATGATCTGTCGATACAGTGGAAAGGGCAGTGGAAAGGCGCAGAAGCCCAGCTTAATTGTGCTACAAATTATTCCATCCAGTGTACAAGACATTGAGTGGCATTGAGGAAAAAAATTTGACCAAACCATAAGCAGCAAACACCCCAATTCATAGGTAAAAAGTACTCACCTAACTTTTTTCAGGGTTATCGTTCGGCCTTGAAGTCGACTGAATTGAGAACCTAAGATATGGAAAGAGTGATATCGAATAACGAACGATGCAGTGGGGCGTTGAGAACTCTCAAATTAAAATAACTGGAATAGGGTTTCTTACAAGTCTAGTGTAAGTCTATATGCTAACTAATGCTAAGACTGTCAGCGCATAAACACCACTGCCTTCTAAATATCCCTCGAATATGGGGCGAAGACGTTACCGATACATTAAGGTTAGGCGCAAATCTACTGACTCTGAAGACACAATCGGTGGAACAAGTACTGAACTTGAAATTTTGGATTGTTTTTGTTGTCGTTATAAGCTCAGGGTTGCAGGTGCTACAACCCACATTGTAGGTGCCCTGGCTGACTTCATGTTTCTTTGTACCACTCCATCTGCAATGTATCCTGGGAGATGAAAATACGCTGTGATTCGAAAAATATCTGCCACACCTACTAATGCAATAATTGTCCGACTAAAATGAATACGGTAGACTGATGCAGTCATAATGCCGACAGCTAACATTAGTGATCGATTTCCGCTTGGTGTGACTGCGAGCTTAGGTTGGTAGCTGACATGCCCGCTAGGCATCTTGCTTCAGTGGTCTATGTAGGGGGAGGGTTACCTGTATATGCCAGAAGTGCGAAGCCACTTTGCTTCGGTGCGATGAGCTATACAGAGTAGACGCATGACAAAAGCCAAAAGAGCAGTACTGATTGCCAAACTCCTCTGACGTCACCTGGGCGACATGGGGGCTTGGAATCGGTCCGAAAGCCCAAGTAGAAGTACGGAATCTGCCAGGCCCGACATCCGAGGGCTGAATGAAAGCGCTCCGATGTATGACAGGCTCAAGGGGAGCTGAGGCGGCATTCGAATCGAGGACCGAATGATAGACAGTAAACCCGTTAGACGAGGGGAAACCGGCTGTGGACCCATAAAAATATTTGATTATGACGAATAGACAAGGAACTGTCGTGTTGATGGACCAAAGACCATTCAACCGTTCTTGCTTGATTTAGGAAGGTGAGATTGAACTAAGATCGAGACGACCGACTGAAGGGCTGGCAAGTGATGAACTTTGAACATGACTACAAGTGGTCAGCCAAAAGACATGAGGACCTCAACGGAGTAATTCAAACAGGACAATTTGGAGTATGTTGTGGAGCGAAGAAACGCCCACCCTCCGAACCGAATTTAACTCAGAGGCTTCAGCTCCATACCGTCAATTGAAAATAATCCGATCAAACTAAATCGCTTGCAATTTTACCTAGTGTGTTTTAATGCGGAATGCGCAAAAACTAACTGATTTATTATAAATGAGATCGCTCAAAAGAGTAGATAAGCATCAACGACACAAGTAAGAGGCCACGGGCGGATGTCAAACATTCGGTGCGATGAGCCATACAAAAGTAAAGCGCGCCTAGATCCAGAAACCGAACTGACTGGCAAACCTTTCAATTATCAGTCGCGCAACCCACGGGCTTAGGACTAAATCGACTGCAAGCTCGAGGGTGAAGATGGAATTGGTAAAGCACCCTAGTTTGCCGACAGTTTGGTAGTGGTCTGATTTTCGTGACAAGCTCAAAACAGACAATGAGCACGTGAGGCAGGGGCAATCGCTAGATGTGTTTTAACCTAAGTAGACTTGCATAAGTCGTTTGACTGTTAACTGCCGATTCTGAGAATACCTTATCTTAGCGCACCAACCTTGGTGGACTGGACTACGTTGGCTGGCTCAAGTGTTGTGTAGGGCAAAAACTCGTCTACTACATCGTGCCCTAATTTGCCTTCCTCTCGTGCAATGTAAAAACATTTAGATTTGGGCAGATGGCGCAGCAACGTGGGATCAGATGTACGAAGAACATAATTAAAGCTTTTCGACGAAGAGCTCCCATGCACACTCCTGATGCTACAGATTCGATTCTGATGATATATATATATATATATATATATATATATATATATAATGTCCGATTTTATTCCATCGTTAACTTTGCCGCCATTTGACTGTTTGCAGGCCAAGTGGGCGGATCATACTAGCCGTCGAATCTACTCAAATGTGTGCTTGAGCATTATTAAACACTACTTCGCTGTGTCCACTGTTGATGGGCTAATAAATGAACTGATCAATCCTGAATGCCAAATGACCTCCATGTTTTCTCAACTGAATATCGTGAGTGGACAGCTAGTTTCACGGTACAAGATTCAATGCTGATTTGGGAAATTTGGTCCCGCATTTGTCAGATTTTTATTCAACTTCTCCGGAATCCGTTTATTTCCGTGACTGCACTTTCCTTTCGATTCGCAAGCACCGAAATAAATCTAACAGTTATGTCATTACTCATGTACTATTCACCCGTCACTTACCTCGTTTAATTTGACGAGGCACCCAATCCACGGTTTCCGTAAAATCCTTCTTAACGGACGCCTCAGAGATAACACGATTTAAATGTTGAAGTAAAATGCACGGGTTTATAATACTACAAAATCAGTAACAAATGGGTGTTATGTCATGTTGTTTTCATTTGCTAGCTCGAATGAACTAGTTCCTTCAACTACCATTAATGTCATGGTTGGTTGGTTATAACATGGTCATAATGAGTAACGTCGGTAGATGATGTAGGCCGCAGGAAGCAACTGATGTTTTCAGGTCTAAGTAACCCAAACGGCTAGTATGCGAGGTTAATATGTTGCGAATTTACCACCGGAAGAATAGATCTCACAGGGATGTCGGGCTTGAGTCTTGCGTAGAGCGCAAAACTAGGGTGCGATGGACCCTTTCGGAAAGATTTGATGCAAGGTTACGTCATCAATAGTTCTGTTGTATCATGTTTTCCAGTAACCTCTTGGGCGCATGTCTGTGTGGCGTCTATTTTTTATTTTCCAAGTTAAAAAAAACATCTATGTGCAATTCTTACAGTTCATTAACATCAAACCCAATCCTTCGAATGGTGGAAGGATGATCAGGTGGGGAAGAGAACTAACGTATTATCTCGCGAACTGTCGGGACAAATTATCGGGAGGCTCGTGAACTGTTGTTTGGACATGGTAAAGGTCACCTTAAGTTCGTCAACACTAAGCGATAAAATAAATGGTAGTCTTTATTTGACGAAACTAGGAATCAAAGCTGGATTTGGCAAAAAGTCAGGGCAAAAGAAAACGTCCCAACTGAAACTCCTAGCAAATTTTTATGTCCGTTGTTTCAGGCAGTTTGTGGTGGTATGATGGTTGTAAATATTTGACTGAAATAGCGATATCTGTTTAGGAAAGTTAATTCAACTGCAAATATAAATTTCCATTTAGTTGAAAGATTCTGCTTGCATTTATCACTTCGGGGAAACATGTTTCTATGAGTTTCATTTTAAAAGGTCAAAAGACAAACGTACCACTATTGGTTTTCGTTAACTGTTGACGTTCTCGACAAAAGCCATCACCCGCGACAACGGATGATTGACGATCCCTGGTTGTGTTATACTGATGGATGTCCCTTGAGCATCCACTGAAACTGGAAGTTGAGTCTCCAGCATTGGACCTCATCGTTCCTGTGCAATCCGGCTGCAAGGCACGAAAGAGTATGGCACGCTCCGTTTGTATGTCTTTGTTATAACGACGCTCGAATGACGCCAACTGAATGCGCTTCTGGCGTTCTCGAGAACGAGAGATCCAGCGTGACATTCGCTGTCTAAACAGCGTTTGTAAATCGACTGACAACTGTTGTTCTTCTTCAAGAGTTTCATTACAGGGATCCCGCTCGAAGAAAGGTGAACGAACGCTCATCACACGATATGTTCTAGATGAGTGACGATCCTGATCGCCGTGCACGGAGTACGCAACACCACGTGGTGTCGCTACTAATCCAGAATAGAAATCTGAAACGGATATTCAAGTTCCCAAGGAAAAGTGTAAGCGCTTCGCGGCGGGGACATTCAAACGTGAAATATTCCCCTTTACAACGATCATTTACATGAACCCGAACGGAATCCCGAGCTTGCGACATACTTTACCACAGCTAGCTAAAACAGGAAGTTTGGCAAAACCTTCACACAGTCTCGTCGTTACTAGCTTTTCATTCAAAGTTAAACTACACAACTGTCTGCTCTGGTTTTGGAAGAAAGACAAAGTCAACTTTTAAGGGTTCGGATTCATTGGTCCTTGAACATTTTTGTTACTGAGGTGCATCAACAGAAACAATAATATTGCCTGTAATTTAAATAGAGATAGTCATTCTGAGGAAAAAAGGAGAGACGGTGATGAGATCCCTTGCCCTTAATCAGCTGTTTCAATCCATTACTCTTCGTCGTATTTTCAGATCTATAAACCTGTTCTTGCTGACCCCATAATATGAACCCGGTGTGAATGACGGCCAATTCGTTTATGTTTACGACAGTTTGAATTTCATATGATTTAGTTCCCTGATTGAAGGGTAAATTCCTATTGAGATTCCTGGGATTTCTCGCAACACTTGCGACTGACCTGAAGAAGTAGAAATTCCCACGTTTCCTCAACTTTTATTTAGCTGTCTTCGTAAGTTTTGAAAGTACCTAACGATGAAAAAGTGAAACAGCTAAAGAACTGGCCGGTGAACTCCGGGGCAACAAAAATAAACCATAATGGAATCAGTGAACTAACAAAACTCATTGTGCTTTGATATAGAGATATCAGAACTAAAGGTCACGTGTGAATAATCGGATTCTGCTTTTGATTTTGGCTTAGTCAAACGAAGAACGATACTAAATTTCCTCTCAATAGAGCTGGTGCATTTCAACAAAATTTGCCACTGCAACACAATCAAAAGCACTGTTGTGCGATTGCTCGTCACGAAAATTGTCAAGGCTGTTTTCTACTTTAAAAATACAATCAAACGTGCGTAATCGATTGGTACGACGTAAAACCAGAATTCAGCGCCGCGTTATCCTTTGGACAGCTTCGATTGACTGTATTCATCACTGTAATTACATAAGAGAACAATTTGGTGCGGTTGGAAGTTCTAGGGTATGTTAAGTTCCAAAGTTAGTCCGTCATAAGATGCATGCACGAATTCATGATGCAGCTCAAAATTATACTGCCTACCAAACCCACTTTCCCAAGCATGACTGTGATGGGAAATAGATAAGTCGAAATAGTTTGGAAGATTCTTCAGCAAAAATTTTACTTTTCCAAAAATTAGCCGCACTGCTGCTTGGACTGATATTTTGCCTCAAGGTTCAACAGTTCTGAAGAAGATAATTCAGAGTGAGTTTCCTCTCAACTGGCATCCGAGTTAATAAGGTTAAAGTTGTTGACATACAAGGTTTCCGGAAACATGGACACTGATCTATTCCTAACTGCTACCACGGCACAGTAAATATTGTTCTTTCCCCTGTGCCTGATATTTACACCAAAAACCTTGCGCCAACCATGGTAGAATCAAACGATGTGATAAGGCCGCAGCCTCCGATTCTTTTAGCCTCCAACGTGAGTGCCCCGTCAATGAGCCGATAACGTTGTGCTGCTAATAAGAGATCATGAGAGACCGGCTTCAAAAATGCCCGAAAATGTGACTATTCAATCGTAAAAATTTGGAAGTCATCCGACACCAAACAAAACGGCACAACAACAAGTCTGTTGAACAAAAATTCCAACTAATGTGCAATCCATCTGATTTCGACGAAAATCAAAAGTTACGCGAGCGGCCTCTGAGTAAACCAGTTTAAAAACAAGTAATTTCCATTAACACATGAAAATTTTATGCATGATGTACAAAACCATGCTTTTTTAGTTTCCATCTGACAACAGTGTGAAGGAACAGAAGAGACGAATAGCTGATATTTGCATTGTTAACATCTATTTTCGATCAAACCACAGCAGCTTCACTTCAGGATGTACAGGATTGCTGATGCTGCAGTTTGTGTAGCGCGTGCAAACTCCGCTGTGGAAAATGTAGCAGAAAGGCATAAATACATGTAACTGAGTCATCAGTGTCAAGCAAATGAAGACTGTTGGCATTACAATACAATTTGGCTAGGTGAGAATGTGCTTAGGTATTGATGTTACTTAAATGTCGCATTAAAGAATCTTCGAATAATTTCCGTTGGTTAGCCTACCCAATATTCAGAATGAGGAGAAATTGACTGCAGTTTAGTTTCCCGGTAGGATAAAATTCAAATGGAAATTTCAACAGTGTTGGAATAATCAATAATCTATTAATTTCAATTCGATAAAAAGACTAAAATTCAAGCACTTACGTTCAACACGTACAACAACACATTACAGGATAAAAAGTAAGGTGAGAACAGAACAGATGTTCGCAAACACTTTGGATCTAAATGGTAACAGTTAACATGATCTGCGATGAAACTCACGTTCCATTGGTTCTTGGTTCTCACAAGTAGGTGAATCATTTCTACGTGTCTGTGTGGGATTTGATTTGGCTTTTTGGGAAAAGTCTTCTTTCCCCGGATCACGAGTTGGCAAATCGAATTCTTCATCTAGCGCGTTGAGATCATTTTCTTCAGTATGAACATCGACATCATGCGACAGCGTCCGCCGGGATGCTGACATATGACCTCTCATATTATCAGTTGTTGGTCGGTCCAGCTCAAGCACTGCCCCAGTCAGAACTGACCGTGCTGTTTCCATAACAAGGGCATCACCACGCGTGGAACTCTTTATCCGATCTCGTTGAATGAATCGTGGCGACTCACGAACGACCTTCACTAAAGGTTGTTTAATAGATGCAGCTTCACGAAACGGAGGTATTGGACTGAAAGCCTGAAACCAGGTGACTCCACCTAAGTAAATATATGATGCCTGATGTTTACATATGTAATATATTTATGAGGAAATATATACATATATATATATATACTTACCTAACATGTACGTCATAAAACAATGAGGAGTACAAAACAGGCACTAACGAGCTAATCTGAAAGACTTGATAATTCCATGAGAGAAGATAATACACCTAAATAACTTGTACTGTTTCCTTCGAAGTTCTCCGAACAACGACCAAGTCACTCAGAGAAAAACTGATACGGAGCTCCCGTTTGCCATCATTATCTTTCTTCCACTAATCAGGAAATATCACTTGATGTACATGAAGTTCAAGCACTATTTATTGGTGAAACAGATTCTACGATAGTAAACTTGAAATGAATAAGTAGTATATCAACACCTGGAGTGGTGGGCTGAAGTTATTTCTGTACGTTAACACATTCATCAAAACTAAAAACTGAAATAGTTGACGTGTTATGGTTTGAAAGACGTTAACTGACGGTGAGAAACACTTTGATTAGAAATCGCCAAACCTTATTCGAATCTATTTCTCACCTCGAGAGGCTCGAGCCTGTGAGGCTATCTGAGTTTTATCACTTCTGCTTAAGTGAAACTGTCCACTTGGAAATGAAGAAATATCCGAGCGTTCTTCGGTCCAAGTCATAAGGCGCGCGGCTGCTGACATCACATTCGGTTCGGGAGTGACGAGTGGATCATGAAGACTATCCGAATGGAATCTTTCATTTCGCTTGATCGTGTGTACCATTTCCGCCAGCTGTTTCTCAGCTCGATCACGAAGCTCACACAAAGACTGATTGGTATTCAATATGAGAGTTTCGTGTTGTACCAGCTGTTTGCTGTTTTCATTAGTTACCGATTCGACAGACGCAACTTGTTCTTCAGTTTGACAGGATACCGAGCAACGGATACGATTAGTCGCAACGAAAATGTTATGAGGGTCCGGAATAATAGGGGATGTGGCTGAAGGGGGAAATATAAGTGCAATTTAAAAAGAAGAACAAGTTTTTTATCGATTCGCAAACGACTACTTTACATCGGTTTGGGAAACCAGGCAGCATCCGACCCAATGACAAACTAGGGATCTCCATGGACATCCGGTGCTGTGAATAGTGGGAGTGCCAGCACAAATATTTTGTTTTCTAGAATTGGCAATTCTGAAGTGATTACAATCCGTTTTCATTACTGTAATTTGTAATATCAGCAGGTTTTGATTTTTCCAACTACTGGGTTTATTGAATCGAATTTTTCACTGACCGACATATTTGCAATCTATCAAAAAATTACATATTAGAGGAAAAAAACTTCAATTACCGGAAACTAATTTAAATTAATACTACTGTATTCAGAGTCCCATAGAGACATGTCTCTCTCTCTCTCCCTCTCTCTCTCTCCCTCTCTCTCTCTCTCTCTCTCTCTCCCTCTCTCCCTCTCTCTCAGGAAATCTGCCAATTCCGTCTGCCCGCAAATTGCACAGTGAAGTAGAGTCAATCAGAAAACCGTAGTGCGCCGGTACGCGCGCATGTGGCCCCATATAATGGATCACATATGAAATTGATTGAACGATATCTTCGCGAGCCGGTTGGTTTTCAATTCCGAATGTTCGCATATATCTCCGAGGGTTTTTGCATAATCATGAAATAACATGGACACGTACGGTTGGTAAAGGAACAAGTGGAGAGAAGCAAGTGAATGACACCAGGAACTAGCTAAAAACTCTGTCGAATCCCGATTGGTTAGAAAATCGAAAATTCGTTCTCAAAGGGTTGTAATCATCATGTACCTTTTTGCTCAAGCCTAACCCTAGTTATGAACTGCGCAACCATTGCAAGGATATAACATGTGCAGCCAATTTTTCCGAAGAAGCGGTTGTTACCACATAGTATATTTATATTCTACCTACTAACACTTTTTTCAGTAGGCCGGTGATAGGCAGCCGTTTCTAGAGAAGATCAGATGACTGATAGTCGTCTGACGCAAAACTGAGTCGAAATTCACGTCAAAATCAATTTTGATGATGCCGCAAAAAATCTAATTGAAACTAGCACGACAATGAAAATAATGCATACATAATTTACAAATATTGTATCGAAAGGAAGTATTCTATGCTTGATTCACAAGTTTGCACCCGGAAACAAGGCCCTGCGCACTCGATTCGGTGCAAGGGGCAGTACGATAATATTCTGAACTTGCAATACTTCAAAAATTTAATATTAGCTTAAACTAAAACTATGAGTATTTCGCTGTTTCACAGTACACTCACGGGCGAAGTAATAAAGAGAATAGAAAACACCTCAGCAAATCAACTCGGTATAAATTCTTAACAGTTTGGTGACCTTGATAATTTCTAAGTAGAAGACAAATACAGCCATAAGATGGATAAATGTCTGTCGCAGTGGAACGGTAAATGTTTACTAACGGTACACACGTGTCTGTGTATGTAAGAACGATCAGAAACAGCCTATTAGTCGTTAAGTCAAATCAAGTCGAAGTTATGACGAACTGCACATCTGAAAGGTGGATTTCTACCTCGAACAAAAAAAAATGACAAAAACTTGAGTAAAATGAGCCGTGATAACAAAAGCGTAGGATAATGAATATGCATATGTACCAACCTCAAAATCACTAAACAGTGTCGTCGGACAGGCAAAACTATGAGGACATACAAGATAGGGCATTAAAACTAGACGCCGGAAAACGCACAAGTAACAGAGAACACAAGAAGTAAGGGAACAGAATCCTAACACAAAAGTCTTGGGCCATCGAAGACAATGTTCACAACGCCTAACGAGTGACCGGACTGGGTACGTTTCCCCACTGAGGGCGGAGTACAAACTGAACGCATAAGTGAGCCCTTGGGTGATAATCACATAATGATGCGGCTATTAATCAACCAAAGGAGCGAGATCCGAATTCAGGCCTTCAAATGACCAGAAAGAGCGACAAGGGTTTACTGACCCTAACGGAGACAACAAGTAATTGAAGGAAAATCATGCCACAGGAAGGTCTACAACATACATACATTAGTTGGCCGGGGATGCAGTGAACTTGCGATGTAACTAAAAAGTAAAGCAACCAGCCAATTAGAGAAGATGAATGTCCGAAACGAAATATACGACTAAACCAATCATAAGAAAACTAAGAATAACTTCAAAACCAAACGCTTTTGCCGGAATTAAACATGAGTAACAATTTCAAGGTCGTTTAATTGTGGGAATTTGAGCATCTCCGCAATACGCTCATTACCAGTTCCCATTCTAATGAGACCGGATCTTGACGTAGTTTGATGGATTGCATGTCTCTTTGACCCAAGGAGCAACGCACAATGGCCCATCTCAGGCCAAATATTCAATCCCACCTAAAAGGTCACAGGGTAGAGACCTGAAAAGGCAGACTCTTGGTTCTTCAAGTGGAAGGTTGATTTAAGGTAGCAATTCAACCGGAAAAAAATTGATGAAAGAATAACTGGTATGAGCAACTGATTTCCGACTAAATTGGTTCCCAATGCCTTACGCACAGGTTCTCGTTGAGACGGAGGTCTCCGACTGAGAATCCCAAGTGTTCTCCTTTCTAACAGCTACACTGTCGAGCAGTGCCCGTACAGAAACCTATACGATTCGTACACATACAATGAATATCATTCTGTATTCGTTGTCTTGAACGATAATCCGAACCGCGCTGCACGTTGCTTCGAGCAAGGTAAGCGGTGATTCCGGTAAATCTGTTCACAGCTCCCGTGTTGGGTTCACGACCCACTGTCTTGTGAGTCAGGCTTCTCAGCAAAAACTCCGATTTGGTAAGCAAAAAAAACCACAGTGGAGACCGAGGCGAAAAACTGTCTGCCCGAAACAGCTCAGCACCCATTCCATAGGGAACCTTACCAACCATCGATAATCCGATTCTTTGCTGGATAAATTTATGTGACGTCAACATCAGTAGAGGAGCACGAAACAATTTGGAGGCCAAACCGGGGCCAAACTATTCACCTGACTTCGAGCCGTTAAATGAGTTTTACAATGACTTCGTCATTCTTGTTCGGAAGGGCAAATGCTCTGACATTGTAGTGGTAGCAGGTGATTTTAATACACAAGTTGGAAAACTTAGTGCATCGGAAACCTGTTTAGGTGGGCGGTGCGTCTTGCCTGCACAGCGAACGGATAACGGGGAATGACTTCTCCAGTTTTGTGCAGATAACCGTTTGTTCCTGTCTAGTACGAATTTCCGACACAGCTCGCGTCGCACGGCGACATGGCGCTCTAACTCGACGGGTAGTCTGAGTCAAATTGACCATATTGCTGTAAGCTACCGTTGGTGCGGTTCTGTCCAGAACTGTAAATCGTACTAAACCATGTACGTCGAATCGGA
>LUCM01005136.1:16680-45769 GCA_008360955.1 Fasciolopsis buskii | reverse complement strand
ACCGATATCAACAGTCTATCTAGTGCCCGTTGTGCATGGTCCGTAGACTCGAACAGGCAAATCAATTGAAGCCCATCTTCCGTAAGACTGCTCAACATCGTACATTCTTTCACTCTTTCCCATTTTTAGCAAGGTACTAAACTGAAACATGTAACCGTCGTGCTTTGTAATCGAATCTTATGGGAAGGATAACCATTCGTAGGCAGATGCTTTTCAACAGGTAGACAATTATCATTGCTCAAAAGCTCTGAGCTTTGAACGTCCGGGTCTGTTTTAAGGATTCTAAATAACGGTGTGTTTCATAATTTTGGTTGATGCGATCTAGAAGAAAACCCCAGCAACAGCAACGTTTCGAAAATTATTAACAGGAGCTGCAAAACAACAATATGAAAAACTACTGGAGGTAAGCTGCCTTCGTGTGAGCAGTTTGCGAAATCACTGTAAAATCAACCAGTACCGCATGAAAACATCGGTTTTTAGACAACGATTTTTTTCCATTCCATAAAATCAAATCTGTAGGAAACGAAACAATCTACAAGTTCCAGTAGATAAGCAGCCTTTCAGAGTACCAAGCACGCAAGATGCATGGATGAATGATACCCCATGGAAATCAGTACATACTTTGTCGAAACTCTCGCAGCAAGTGTCGTATCAACACTTTCTGCTCCGATATGCAAAGAGGCAAAGAACAAATGTTAGATTATATTCCTAGTATTCAACGGGAAGTGACGAAGTTTTTCGGCAACAAGCAGCAGTTTCATTCAGCCAACAGAGTTGCTAGAAATTTAATCGACATCTCACTTAAGCCATCATCTGTATTTCTCAACCAAGACACACTGAGAGCTCGCTAGAGAAGTGAGATTTATTCATGAAACTGACGTATACATCAACAGGCACCAATAATCGATGGGAGCGGCACTGTCACCCGTCATTAGTTTTTGTTCATTTTTATTTGGTGCCCGACAATAAAAGTTTGAAACTAGTTTTACCCATACCCTAAGAACTTTTGGAATTTCGACGTTAGCATTCGTTGTGTAGGTAGTTCATTGACATATCAGGTTAGGACATCTAGCGTATCTTATTTCAAGATCCAGACTGTGGTATGTTTTCGTATGAACCACACCCTAAAGAGAAGCGTGCTTACAGCTGATTTGCCTGAATCTGTAAGAAAACCGCTCTACTCAGGACAATATGTTTACTAAGTTCTGGTGGAATGCAACATGCAACTTCCTTCGGAAGAATTATCTTCATGTAATGTTTATCGTCTTAGAATCCGAGGACCACCAGTTATCAAAAAACAAAAATCAAGTATTCACAGTGCATCCTGTTTGGTTTCTTATTTTATTTGTGTCATAGTGAATGTTTTTCAACGCAGAAAAGAGAAGACGTCCGCCTCCTTCGTCGACCGATTCTATCTCTCGGTCGCCATCATCTGTCCCCATCAACTCTAGTGAGAAAAACCAAGTCGAACAGACAGTTCGTTGATTAGTCAAAATCAAGTAGGGAATATTAGTTTTTTCAAGATCACCACTCACTGATCGATTCGTCTGCCAGCCAATTTAGTCAATGGGCGTTTTTGCTGATTATCGATTGACATCATCGTTGTGATTTTCCTGTAGAGGTGTTGGTTTTTGACCAGAGCAATGATAAAACCAAATAAAAATCCCCTAACTCTAAAATAAACACTTTGAACGGAAAGTGAACAATCTTTCCGGGGAATTTTCGGCCAGAAATGTCCCTTATGAAAGTGTTTTTGGACCATGGTTTGCAATCCATCTATCAGCATAATTAACAGGTCGCACAACTAACCCGCACTACGTGGGATAATTGCATCTCATTTCTTAGTGTCCTGCTAATCCACGTCTCATACCTACTGACATATAAAGCATTTAAGTTTTCCTTCCTACTGGGACAAGGTTGCGTAAAGTATTGGTAATAATTCACCGTAGGACTGGAGAAAAGAAATACTGAGAAATATAATTGTGTCCGCTTTTGGACGTGATTGATTTCCTACATGAAAGACATGTGGTTAGCATAGATTATTCGTTTAAGATTGCTTAAATGGTGACCTCGGTCAGTTTAAAAAAACCGGGCACAAAAATTTAAATTGAGCGA
Organism: Fasciolopsis buskii; assembly: GCA_008360955.1. NCBI lineage: Eukaryota > Metazoa > Platyhelminthes > Trematoda > Plagiorchiida > Fasciolidae > Fasciolopsis > Fasciolopsis buskii. The sequence goes on along the minus strand of LUCM01005136.1, from coordinate 43,654 downwards.
GGCCCTTCAGTCAGTTCACCGCTCCCTGCATTGTGGAAACAAAAGGTTTCACCTTTTCCAGCGCAATGCTATACCGCCACAATCACAGAGTAAGCGATTAACGTTGAGCGGTGGAATAACCCTGATGCAAGATAAATTTCAGTGTAAACCAAGATCCCTTCTAGCTGTAAATTCACCAATTCGTGATCAAAAAAGTTAACGTAAAATATCAAAATTACTAAACAATCAACTTCAGTCCGTTAATACCGGCACAATCGCGGCCAGAATGTAAGATAAAATAAGTGCTGTTGTCAAGCTAGAGAGCGTTTATGAATATAAGCTAGGATAAATCCCAAGACCCTTCTAAACAAGTTTACGAAATTTTCACATTCCATTAAGACTAAATTTTTCATGTTTAGATGAGTTTAATTTGACAATCAAGGGCCTATCACAGCCTAAAAACAGAGATAATGAAAGCAACTTGCAAGGAAATTCATGATAATTTTTGGTACATCCTTAAACTTTATAGGTGGCGGAATCTCCGGATGTTATTGAAGAAAATTCAGGAATACATCACCACCGACGGTATGTACTTATCGAAATCAGCACCGTCGGTGGAATTAATAATGAGCTGATATTTCGGTGACCACGGGAAACATCTCTCAAACTATTCTTTGCCTTACACTTTTGTTATCAATGAAACAAAAACACCAGTTTCAGGCAGGGGTCGCAGCCAACTGGGGTTTTCCAAGTGGAGAAGTCGACGACCAGTGCGAGGATTCGTGCTAGTGACCCTGACGTAGAAACATCGCGATTCTGACTGTTTGATTACCCCGGGATAATCAAAAACGGATTATTCTCACTCAAACCCATCAAGCCTAGATTTAATGAAAATCTGAGAAAATACTGGAGAAATAAGAGTAAACATCCTTGCATTTTAGGACTGATAACGGATATTTTATACTATTTCACGGACCCCTCTTGCAGAGTGCATAACTTTGTTCCTTAAACTAATGCAATTTACTGGTTATTCATGGATCTTACATAATTCAACCCGGATTCTTAGTTTCATGGATTCATTCGCGAAGAACCACCGCCCATATTGAGCACCTCGACGTTTTCACAATCACCTGAGCATCAGAATCACTCAATCTGTCTTACTTCGTCGACTAGCACTGCGTTCGTGTCGATATTTTGTATGTACGGACATAATAACCAATGGATTCAACACTAAATATGCAGAAATCCTTTATAGTTAGGGATTGGTGTACTGTCAAACGGCAGCGGCCAAAAGATTCAGTTGGAATAAAAGCGCTCCGAATTCGAGACCAAATACATGAAGTAGTCTGACAAAAGAAGAATAGCACGAATCCAGTAGACAAGCCCAATTATCCAGAAAGCTGCACTCTGATGGATAACTGAAAATGGCAAAAGTTATTGTCCCAGGTAGAGAAAATTTACTTCTTCTGCTTGTCATACGCGACGTCAATGTGTGGGATAACAAACGAAAATGGTGGATAAAATTAAGCATCTCATTCAACTTTGTCTCAGTAAACTAAAGCTAACTTGTGTTTTTTAAATTCTGGGGCACCAAGACCCGATTAGTATTGAGGAGTCCTAAAAACGTCCACTTCATCAGCTACTCTAGCTACTCTTAGGTGGTTGGAGTGAAGGGGTCCATCCAAATAATTGAGTAGGAAATAATGCCACATCCCGCGTTGTTAAATCATTTTTGTCTGTTGGAATTTACCACGGCGAAGTTGACAAAAAACACATTGGAACGAGTGAATAAAAATGTAAACACAATAAAACGTAGATAAATACAACAAAATGCACTGTCAAACTCACTCCGATGCTCCTCAACCAAGCTGCTCCGCTTGCTATCCCACTCTGATTCTTCCGCAGTTGGACGCCCCCGGCCAGGAGTGTGCATAAGTGGTGTAACCGAAGTCATCATTGTCGGTTCAGTGAATGGAGGCGACGTCGTGCGTTGAGTGGCGCCTAGAATAAAACGGAAACTGAGGTGATCGGCTAGTGGTTACCAATGCAGCGATGGCGTGAAAGGCCACGCACACGCGGTCACGTACCGCATAGATCGATATTGGCTGGCAGATCTGCGTCATGCGGCACCCGGCTATGACCTTCAATATGATTGGCAAACGTGAGCTGATCGAACAACCATTTTGCTCCAATGGGATGTACGGACGTTGGTGTTTAAGGGACGTCCGCGAGCTGACTTAAGACGCGGTATCACCGTTGATGATCCTTGCTCCTCTGAGCAGGTGAAACGCCATCAGGAACAATCCAGCTAGCACACCTTACCCAACTTAGTGTTTTGCTTCCAATATTCACCTTTCATCATCCTTTTTGTGTTTCAGTGGGTCTCGCTTTAAAGCACCAACCAACACCAGAGCGAGTTGGTGCAGCGTTAATGGTTGCACAAGATGAAAATGAGGATTTATTGCTCTATTTCAATATGAATGTACTCGAATTCTCAAAAGATTCGAAATGGTCTATCCTGGACCACTAGCCTAACGTTTAGATTAATATTACCGGCAGCATCCATATAACCTTAATGGATAAGCCTAGCGCTACAAAGCTAGGGTTATTTACAGAGTCCCTCTAAACTGCTGCCCGTCACTGATATTGCATTCATGTGTCACGGCCAATGTGCTAAATGCCAATCGGGAATTCTGTATGACCGAAGACACTTTGTCCAATACACAACCATCAGGTGAGATACAACTCACCAACTAACTAAATCTACCCACCTCACCCTCTTGTTTCCCTACAAGAACAAGGTTCGGATTTGAGCCAATCCAGTCTTGAAATATCATTTTACATTTCGAAGGTGCAAAACCCATCTCAAACATATCGACACCATCGCCCAGACGATCGAGAAAAAATAAGCAACCTACTTGGGTCTTCAGTCAGCAGCACAACATCATCATATTCTAAGTCACGCAGGTACCTGTCTGAGGATAGGACTGTCTTCATAACCATCTCAATGACAAAATTAAAAGTAAAAGATGGAAGGGGGCAATCCTGACGAACACCACTTCTCGTCGTGAACTCGGGTAAAACATTGCCACAACTGCGAACTCGGCTTCAGCTATTCAAATACAGAGATTGGATGAGTGAAACGTATTTCTCTGCGCCAAAAATCTCCACGATCGACTGAGTCGAGCGTGGCTTTCAAATCAAGAAAGATAGAAATTGTGGGTCTACGAAAAATGTGCCTAATTCCTAAGATCTGTCGCAAAGTAAAACTTTGATCAATACATCACCGATCGAGACGGAAACTGGTTCGGTTCTCTCGCATACTGCTTCCGCGAGTGCCTGATATTCGGTAGAGGATGATGCCTACTAATAATTTGGATGTGATGCATACCAAACTAATTCCTCTTTGGTTTTCAGGGGAGGAACTATCACCGTCCTTGTAAACTGGTACAATCACTGATTCGCATCAGTTCCTAAGAATCTCTTCCCTTGTCCAGATCGATCCCAGTTTTGTTAAATCCGATATTAACACTCCGCCACCATCCCTGAAGAAGGGCGGTAACAGTTCATCTAGTCCAGGCGCTTTATAGCTTTTAAGAAGACCTATCTCTCTGATGATCACCATTTCGGATAGACGGCTGGTATCTATCTGTGTTGATTCATCTGCAGACGCAACTGGAAGGCCGTGGACTAACTAAACTGAGCTCTAGTGTTTGGTCCAACGCAACACTTGACGCTCTTGAGAATAAACCAGTGTCCCATCGGATTCTTTAATCACCTCACTGACACTCAGCTTCCGTGAGCCAGTATTCCTAGCCAGTCAGTACAGATTATAACTACTGTAGATAGGCGAAGCCTTTTCCATTGTCATATATTTCCCTATCCACCATTAACCAGGGTTGTTTCTCAGAATCCTGGTCAGTTGACGTCTAAGGGATCCACGCGCCTCGTTGTACGTTGCACCTAGAACAATGGATCTGCGAGCATCCAACAACGCAATTGATTTCGAGGATATCCGTCGTCCCCGAGGTTTACATAGCGAGTTGTCCTGCGTGACAGCTGGCGCTAGGTGCTGGGCTTATTTAATCTTCTCCTAGTGCTCGTTACGATCCTGGGTGTTCGTTGAAACGATAGCCAGATGTCGCTTCTGATGCCAAAAGTTGGTGTTTGCCAGGAACAGTTTGTAATCAGAACAAAATTGAATGAGACAAATCTTCGTTGTCGGTGCGATCGCTTGAGACAGAGGATCGGCCTTCAGTGTTTTCCCGTTTCCGCTGAATACCTAAGTTGGGCGTCACTGGCAAAGGCCACAATTGCTGTTGAATGCACACTTCAGAGTAACCAAGATAACTCTCGATAGAATTTATCTTTACCATCAGGAGAGTTACAATTAGTGATCACATTAGCAGATACGACGCTTCCGTCGACAACTACTAACCGTTCAACCGAGATGCACATAAAAAGCTGTTGACTGGGATCCAGCGTAACGACGCACGGTCGGCTCGCACGATCATAGCAATCCAAACGCCAGTGTGACCAGGTCCGCTCAAATCCCAATTCCCAACACACGAAGACTGAAGTGAAACAACGAGGTTATATCTAGACCTCGAAGAGTAATTACGGAGGTGGAGTCTTGTGTGCGCGTTGAGGAGACAAAGAATACAACGATTTTACGGTTCAACAGTTCCAGCTAGAGTAGCATACTGTCTTATCTAATTGAGCATGCGGAAATTGCAGGCAGCCAAATAAACTAAACTGAGCACTTAAGCGTGAAAACTATTTCTTCTCCTTTTATTAATGTTGCCATCAGATAAATCTATCTGGAAGCAATTCTTCGTGGCGTTTTGCGTAGCAGAAGATTCCTTTTAGAAAGAATGCTGGAGATAATCGGGCGATCGATACTTCGCGGCTGTTTTTCTTTGGAGCCTTTTACTCAGAAGTCCCACCCACAAGACAGTTGGGTTTTAACCCAGCTTGGTCACTCTGAGCAGGCGCATACCTATCAACTATTTCCTCTACTCGAAGCAATGGTCAACGCGATCCTGATTAACCGCCCTGACGACCAAAGCAGTATGGAATTCTTCTTTTCACTATTCATGGAGTTTTATGAACAAGTTCTGCCAAGGGGTTCAGCCACTAAACAAGAGAACGATTAGGGTTTTCAATCAAATCGTTGGTTCAAGCGAGAACATGTCCGCAAGGCAGCGAGAAATGGTTGAGTAGAAGCCCATCTACTTGGATTAATTATTCATCTACCCGATTTTACGACTGGGCTGCCAGCTCAAAACAACCACCTAACGTGAAGGACTATGAGATTGTTCCTTCAGACCTACGCCTATTGACCTTCCAGGCATGAGTGAACCTGCAGGTCGAGATAAGCCATTCTGTACAGATCGTTTGTTCATGGGGGCAAGCAAGCCGTCACACCATGTCAACCTCAACTATGTTCAGATTGAATATTCGGACAAACCAGTCCACAAACTGAGTGCTTTTGTAAGGCAAATGCACTTTAATTAGGTATAATGCACGCAAAATTGCTGTATCATGGCAAAATATCATTTTCTCATTCCCGACTGTTAAAATTCCCGGGAGCTGAAAGTTAATCAAATTTTTCCGTTCAAATTGTGTAGATTTGCTTCCTTTCAAAAACGTCCAGACATCTGACACATGCGTTCCGTCTCCTTACAAGCCAATACTAGAAGCAATTCATCAGAATCACAAAAGCTAAATGTTACCCCATCGCTGAAGTTAACTTCTTTTAAGCTGCAGTCAAAAAAGTGCATTTTTCTACTCTTTGAAGGCAGCTGTTCACATGTCAATAGGTTAACAATGGTGCAAAAACCGTCTAACGGCACTTTGGATGAGTAAACCTTCACACGTCGCATCCAAATCAAATAAGCAGCGAAAACTTGAAGCCTTAGTAATTTAATTTGACAGTTTGTAAGACGCTTCGATGAACTCCCTATGATAGTTTAAATCTGATATTTGTTATTTTATACTCCAGTCGTCACCATCAGTTCGATCAGCAGGATGGCCAGTTGACAGTCGGGCCGCCGTTGTTTACTACAAGTACCTATCCGAAAGAGTAAAATCCTCGTTGCCGAAAAATCCCCACACCTCATACAGCAGGCACACGCAACAAAGAACACATTCTTATTATCCATTTTCAAAATTGCACAATGAAATATCGATCAGAAACGCACCAATAGCGTTGAATTCCGCATTTCCGAACGAAAAGACATGACATCACAAACAGACATAGAACTGATTTAGTCAAGATATTGAATGAATCACAATTTCAGGTCAGGATATCTGCAAAATATGCCAACAAAAAGGATTGCTCTACAATCTGCAGCTGCTTTGGTGGAAAATTGTGACGCTTCCAAAAGGCTGATGAACTCGATCCACTTCTGTCTGTGTATTGTATTCTTTAGTTTCGGTCTTAGCAGTAGAGTCTCGCTAGTGTTCTTTAAGCTGCATTTACTGCAGCAAAAACTTAAGAATAAGCCAAAACCTACTAATTTCTGCCAAATCTGCTGAACTTATTGCTTCAACTAACTGAAACAACGCCATTCCAAACCCATATCTACAGGCTTGTTATATGTTGACCAACTGGAACGATTCGTCAACCTGTGAGCATCCGTCCGCTCTCATCCGTATTTTTCAAGAGAATTGGCATAGCGTGTGACAGTGATCGAACACCTTTCGTTATATGTATTAGCCAACTTCTAGTTTTTTCTGTTATATAAAATATATAGCTGGTTAGTGAACGGCCTCTCCGAAATTCCCTAGTTAGAAAGAGGTATGAAGAAGTTCGGAAAATGACAATGAACTAACCCGGAGCAGCTATCGGGGTCGCGTTTGTGGACTGTGTCCTTCCTGAAGTGGTAGACGCAGTCCTCTCGTCGCCACTGGACAAATCAAACTGAAGCAGTGGTAGGTCTGCCGGAACCGTATGGGACTTAGGACGATTCGTCACAATATCCTCCAAGCCGGATGTCCACGAAGTTGAATTTGACGCCACTTCTGAGGCAACCGGTTCATCTACCCTGACGGCAGTCAGGACGTTTGGCTGATGGGAGTGATTATGCAATGTTTCGAAATTACACTGTAGCAACTTGCAAACAGGATAGAGTCTTAGGGAAGCAGTAACAATCGACTGGGTTCCCTGCACGGCCCATGTAAAAATTGGTATCAAAACGAAGTTAGATCAGGCAGGTAAATGTGTTGCGAAATTACGGGTGATTCAAAAATGTTCCTGTAGTACGGGTCATGATTGGCTTGCCGACCTGCGAAGTTTAACTGTGCTGAGATGGTGTGGCTGCTGCTGGTACTAACAATGATGACATCACTTAGTCTCATCCAATCAAATGGCCAAATCGGGTAAACAAAGCCTAACTAACGGGAATTCTACACGTGAAACAACTCCCTCTCATGGTGTAACATTTTCACCTTAAAATGACGAGTATATAATGTTATCTAAACAAGACCTCACTGCGCAATCCATACTGGATTTTGTAAGCACTAAGTTGTGTTTAACGTGCTCAAAATTTATTCTGGTAACAAGCAGACAGTGTGCTTTAAAAAGTAGAACTCACTGCAGAATCAATCAGTTTGAAGAGGCGTGAGTTAGAACGCTAACTATCGGCGAGGAAAAACAATAAAAAAACAAGGTAAAAAGTAGCTCTAATTGGACAGAAATCACTAAGGTTGTTCGGTAGGTTTGCTTTTAGCTGTCTACTGGAAAACCAGTTCCACTCATTCTATGGTATCAACAAAAAGAAATAGTTACTGAAAACACTAATTATGTTGTGTTTTCATATACACGGACCTGACTAAAAAGACGTCTGATATGCGTCAAACGAACACAATCGTCACCTTTTGTTCAGGTAACCGTTTCCATTCCTCCCGCAACCGAAACCTTTCAAACTCGATAGTCTACAAGTGACCGCTGTCCAATTTTTGGAGGGAAGAATGCAGAATTCTGTAACACCAGTGGGGCAATTAATAGAATCGAGAGATAAAAATAAGCTTAAAATGTGGCGTATATGCGGTATAGAAATAAATTGACTGCTTTTTCTGTGGTCCCGTTGACTAGATGATTTTAGTCCTGTTTAAGATTTCATGAGATGCTAATCGTTAAGGTGGCAGTTCGGACGATATCGTCAGTGCTAGTGTAAATTTATTCTTTAACTGCTCTCAGCCTAACTGCTTAGTTTGTTTGTTTGTTTGTTTGTTTGTTTCTTATGTCCGTTGTCGGAATCACAACTATTAGGACTGCAGAAACACATGAGAAAATCAATCCAAGGAACTTGGCCAGAATTATCAACTTATAAAAGACAAAAACATGGCCCAATCCGGCGAAACCATTAAGAGGAACTCACTTGCAGCGCAGTCGAATGAAATCCAGAGAGTAACTGGTGTTTCTGATGTTCACGTTCTAGGTGACCAGAAACATTCTGCACGTGAGACAGTCTGGCACGGGGCTCCGGAACCCACGCTGTTCCACTTTCTGTATCACGCTGTCGCCTGCCACTTATCGGACAAGAAGCAGTGACTGAAGTCAAATTCAAACGCTCACGTAAACATCTTTCAGCGGTCTCAGTAGCTTCTAATACGCGATCGGCATGGCGGCGCAAATTGAGCATCGTCTGACTGGCAGAAAGACTAACTTGATCAACTTCGTTTAAACTAGATCTTCGGGTTTCTGCTGATAACAGTTCTTCGTTGCCATTTTCTAGGTCCGAGTTTATGTCCGATAATTCTTCTTTAGGATTCATTTGATTTCTCAGTTGTTCTTCATGCTGTAGCTGCTCACCACCTTTAGATGTTGTTGGAATTACCGGTGTAACATTTTTATGTGACAAAGGTTCTTCATCACTTTCTAATTCGTCCAATACATAATCCATGTTCATGGGGACCAACGAAGATTCGGATCGTAATGAATACATATTCCCCGAGTCTGACATCAGTTTGCCCAGAGGAACCGTTAAGGCACCATATTCAATTTCTTCCGGATCCGGACTAGAAACAAATGATCCATGACTCAACGTGTTGGCGGAGGAACCTGAAGCCGAATATTGGGAATGAGTGGATGTTATTCGTGAATATTTGGTATACATATTTTCTCCTGAATTCCCCAAAAACAAACAAATGATGGAAAGATAAGTTTCAAAGACGAAAGGATTAGAAGTCTTGGGCTTTCTCACCAAATTTCAATCAATGAAGAAAGCATAAGCGTCCAAGTTCAAGTGAACTTACTTATTTCTTCTTTCTTGCAAAATTTAAAAAGCAAAATTATCAACTCAGTAGCTTCAGGTTAGCTCAGTTCTCACCTGTTATATCAACAGACTGAATGTATTAAGTTTACTTTTCTAAAGCACAATCCAAGATGTGACACCAGAGAGCAATATTTTTCTGATCTTACAGACCAAGTAAAACGAATAAAAATATTTGAAAAATCCCAGAGCACATTGAGAACAACACAACGTGGCGAACAAGCTCGTTTTCAGTTATTCGTATTCATGCCAATACATAACATTAAATATGGTCTGGAGATGGTTCAAGGGAAATTGTCCGTTTGCAGTCACATCAATTCACAACTCTAAGAATGCGTCTGTGTGTATGTGTAATTGATCAATTTGTCACCCACTTGTCATTATCCGACAAGTGGTCTACAACCTGATCGTGTGACAAATTGATCAACTACACATACACACAGGCGCATTCTTAGAGTTGTGAACTGATGCGACTGCAAACCGACAATTTCCCTTGAACCATCTCCAGACCATATTTAATGTTATGTATTCGCATGAATACGAATAAAAAATAGTGTACATGGTATACTGTTAATAATAACTTGCCGGTAGATGCTGTAACTCAGGAATATTTTGATGCACTTTACTTCGTTCGGTACGGACTTACAGGAGGAAAGGTTAGTTCACAGTGTTTCAACCTGACACAAAAATGAACACCCTGTGTTTCTATTGGAGTCCAATAACGCTTCAGCAACAAAACAGGCGAAAATAGATAATACCCAATGAAAACGTCAGCTCGCGAATAGATTAGTGATAAAAACGAAACCCACACTTATCCTGAGACAACTCAGAGCTCCAAAAGCAACTACCTGGGTCTACCTAACGCGCCCGCATTTTTTGGTTGTGGGCTGACGATGCCGAACAACGGAGCAGGTTCCCAAAGAACCGACAAAATAAACTGGCATGACTGAAAGGCAGAAATAATATTTGATGTCAATGTGGTGCATCTTCGCGATGCGAGACAAATAAGGAAAGAAAGCAACGTGTCAAAGTGACTTCAAAATGCAGCCGCATGCACCGAAAGCAATTTTACAATACACGACACCCTGAAGGTGTCGTCTCTTACGCCTTCAGCAAGTCGTGAGATGGCGGCGCTGGGAATAACCCTCCTTTTTCGCTTACCAACCAGCCTAGTTTTGGTTTTTCTAATCGTTCGGAGAAGAAACTCACCAAATATAAACAAACAAAAGAATACACAGCCGAGGTTTTCCTTCATTGTGCACACCACTTTTCTGAAGTCGATAACATTCAAGTCTGTTGTCTTTTCATTTGCCCTACAGGCTTTCCCAGCAGTTCCTTTTGTGATTCTGCGCATCCCCTCGCAGACAGAACCAAACGCGTATCCTGGATAGCCAGCGGGTAAGCAAGCTCCAGCAGACCTGAGTGGCGGGGTATGATGTAGCTGTATACTTTCGCTATGAAACGGTCGCGCAAACACATCAGGTAAACCAAATATATGGTATGATTGAATACCCTATGGGTACGTTGTGAGGTGAGGCTACGAGCTGGTTTCAAAAATGTAGCGCTTCGCATCAGCGCGACCAGTCAGGTGACAGTGAGGATGGATCAAATACGCGAGACAGAACAATCCAACAGGCCAGTCGGCACTCAGGTGAATGACGCACGTCCTAAGGCCCTGAATGACTGCAAGCCTGGAGGCAAGGTGGGGAGCCAACCGTTCGCCCTAACTGTGAAACAGAAAAAGCAGTCTAGTTTTTGTGATATGTTCAGACGCGAACACGAGCGGCGTTTGAAGCGAAGATGCAAAGCGGTCAATGAGCCCTATCTTGTGTGTACATTTATAGATGATTTGACCATGACAACTAGAACCAAACTGTCGTGTTAGGCGGCCAGAGGTCCTTTGGTCATTAGGCTGGCTGGGACTGAACTAAGGTCCAGACGACCGACTGAAGATACTAGAGTTAACGACTGTCATAGACGAGACTTTAAAACGTATTCTCCATATTCCAATAGATACTAAGAGAAGCTCCACTTGTCGGTTTCTGACTATTCATTCGAATATAGCCAGAACGTACTCATTGGGCGTCTCAATCAGCCATGAACGAAGTATGCACAAGCAGAACATTGCGGTTCACGTAAATTTCTGTACATTGCTGGGGCAACCGCCATAAGTGACTACCATTAACATGTATTGTTCTAGTTCATTTACTTTGTTTTATCAACAAACCAAAAGCCGTGGAAATACTGTACAGCTGTTTCGTACTTGTTAGAAATAGTCTTAATGAGTTGAGCGATGATATCACGTGGTGAATTATTTCATAAAAACCAAAAGGCCACAAATCTGAACCCAACGCGGACTGTATCCCTAGATTAATTGGTCCCATATGATGTTTTACGTAGGTAATTTTTCAAAAGTTAGCAACCGCGTAGTCAGTAGAAAGTGTAGGTGTTCGATATTTTGATCGCCGCAGGTTTTCAGTGAAAACTTTTATTGAGAAGGGTTATCCACGAAAATTTCATTCCATACTGAAAACCCTGTGTTATCGAAATCGAAAATTACACACAGAAACAGATTTTTTCTAATTTCATCCTAAGGAGCCCGAAATTGTTACTTGCCAAGAAACCAACCGTCAACAATACTGTGATACATCACTTGTTTTGAACGCCTAGAAAACGTATGGCGACAGTTAAATCGGCTGCGTCTGTCGTTCAACGGACTAATGGATTCGGGAACGGCGAGACGCCCATTTGAAAGGCACTATAGAAAACGAAAATGCTTTGGTCATCAAACGAGGTAGACAAAGCTGTAACGTTTACAACACTTCATAGACAACACGTTTATAATCATATTTATAATCACAGTATTCTGCCCTGCCCCAATAAATGTACCTCATAAGAAAATTTCCCAAGTAACGAACCTTTGGTGAACTGCATCGACAAGCTGTGAATCTGTGGTCGATCCCTGATCCCATAATAATAAACTGATCTCATTTTTCGTCCAATCCAGTTTGCATGAACTCGAGTTGAACTACGAATAAACGAAGGCCACGTGAGAGGTACAGTGACCACATCACCTTCCATCGATTCTTTTCCATCTGATATGCGATCAACTTCCTCGAAGGCAGGCGTCTGACGGGTCAGATCGACGGGCAATTTCTGCGACGCTAAGTCGCCTGCGTAATCCCACTTCAACACATTAACATCAGCCTTTGTTGGCAGACCTTTCATCTCGTTCACCTGGGGCACTTCGGTACAGCTAGCAGGAATAATTCCATGCAACACCTCTGTCTCGGCAGTGCTGGCACATGCCTCAGACACAGCACGCTGAAGTCAGAAAAGGGGATACAATGAGTCAAGCGGTTACTGAATGACAACTTTCGGAGTCGCTAACACTGACATGTGCAGCAGTATTCATAGATTATTTAGAGTCAGTGTTTTCAGGGAAGGAGCTTGCCAATATTGTTACTCAAGAACACGGGTTTCAACGAATTGGTAACACGGTGCTCGGAATTTCCACTGGAACGAAATTTCGTTAAACACAATCTTGGTTCGAAAGGTGCTTTCCATAATCTGATGGTCAGTTGATTAATGTATTAAAGAGCCGTGACAGACATATCAGCTATCGATAGTTTTAGTGTGATAGAATGTTTACGAGTAAAGATAAAATTAGGGTAAATTCTGCATACTTTGCTTGAAATAGACTGGTACGCCATTTACCCTTGCCGAGTACGCAACGGCATTTATATAACTGGCCTCAAACATTACAGTAAAAACTCATTTCCATTTAGTTTGTGCAACCAGGAACAGGGAATAATTAAGGTCAACTACAAAACAGTAAGTTTAGGAACCATACAGAAAATGAAAGGTTTTGAATGTAAGAACGCCAGAGACCGTGATACTAAGCCATATCACAATGTTTTCAACGGTCAATTTAAGGGTCACGTGCATCCCAACCCCCTAACTAGACCTACACGAAACAGTCAGCCGGTTAAGGCTTTCATACTTTTTCCCATTTCATTATCTGGCAACCTCAAACCATTACCTTAGTCAAAAAACAGCGTACGAGGCAGTCGCTCTGTGAGCATGCGCAAAACATTTGCCAATCACCTTAAACTATTCTGATTCAGTGCCTGTTCAAAGACTGGACCCTAGAACCCAGTATGCTACGTCTAACCGCTGAGATACTCGCAACAATCATCTAACCCTATTCACCCAATACTAGGCTGACAGCGACGTCCACACATAAAAGTCTTCGCATATTCTGTTCTTAACGGCCATCTTTCAAGGACGTAAAGCAATACCTATCTCAATGGTGTTGCACATATTCGACCTTTGGTCCATAACCGAATGTAAGGCCGACGCCACAAATGCCTCGAATAATTAAATGCTAATTGGGAATTCTGTATGACCGAAGACACTTTGTCCAATACACAACCATCAGGTGAGATACAGCTCACCAACTAACTAAATCTACCCACCTCACCCTCTTGTTTCCCTACAAGAACAAGGTTCGGATTTGAGCCAATCCAGTCTTGAAATATCATTTTACATTTCGAAGGTGCAAAACCCATCCCAAACATATCGACACCATCGCCCAGACGATCGAGAAAAAATAAGCAACCTACTTGGGTCTTCAGTCAGCAGCACAACATCATCATATTCTAAGTCACGCAGGTACCTGTCTGAATAAATGTTGGTACCACTGTTCTCACATGAGGATAGGACTGTCTTCATAACCATCTCAATGACAAAATTAAAAGTAAAAGATGGAAGGGGGCAATCCTGACGAACACCACTTCTCGTCGTGAACTCGGGTAAAACATTGCCACAACTGCGAACTCGGCTTCAGCTATTCAAATACAGAGATTGGATGAGTGAAACGTATTTCTCTGCGCCAAAAATCTCCCCGATCGACTGAGTCGAGCGTGGCTTTCAAATCAAGAAAGATAGAAATTGTGGGTCTACGAAAAATGTGCCTAATTCCTAAGATCTGTCGCAAAGTAAAACTTTGATCAATACATCACCGATCGAGACGGAAACTGGTTCGGTTCTCTCGCATACTGCTTCCGCGAGTGCCTGATATTCGGCCGGGGTACCAAAATCTTCCATTCAATAAGTGTACCATTTCTTCCTCTTCAAGCTAGTGCCCCTTTATACCACAGGTAGATAGTGTTTCGAAAGGAAAAATGCCTCAACGGAATGTGGCCCTGGAAATGGTTAACGAATCGATTAATTTCTTCATTGACCAAATCTACGCGATAATCGAAAATGAGAAACCACCGTCTACATGAACCTAAATGGGCGCTTCGATCATATGGCCCATTGGTGAACAATGATTATTATTACGAAGTATGATGAGCATGATCACACAGAAGCATAAACCGGTTTACATGGGTACAGATAAACAACGTTCGATACTTTGGTGTTCCACTCGCAAACATAAGTCACTGAATGAGTGCTGAATTTTCAAAGGCGTGTGCTTGATGCCTGTTATACTATGCCCAAAGTAATTTGTCCCTATCAATGAGCGACGGAAAGACCATACAGCACTTGGGCCACCTAAATTCATGCCGTTAAATTTTCCATTGTATCATAATATCTACTCCGTGCCGCCGGTTAAAATGACTCGAGAACAAACATAATTTCTACTAAATATGATTCTCTCAAACAGAGGTCTTATTAACAAGTAGTCCTTGTAAAAGAATGAAATATTAACGCAATATTGTCTCAGGTGATGTTTTAATCGCTCACATTTTCCGAATCCACCTCAGCGTCTGTGTTCCGAACGCATGAGTCTCTTTCTGTAGGTTCTGTACCATTGTTGCATTCAAAATCTTCGTTTGTCGAGTCGCAGGTCCTGTGTGGGATGATTGAAGTGCTTGGGTCTAGGTTACCATTAATATTTTGAGCTACCGTTGTCTGACAGCCATCTGACACAATTGGAACCGTTTTCGTTGGGACGGGCGATAGAAATGAAGTTCTCTAGAGTATAAAAAGATGAGGAAGTATTCGTTAAACAATAAAACATCTGAATCTATCTCTCATAACTCTTCTCAAGATATGATCCATTGGGATTTCACATCAGTGAAAATGCACGTCTCAATTGTTTTACATCGACCTACAAAAGCCCTGCACTGGAAAAAAATAGGCGCAACTTAGTTTATCCTAATAACTATTCAGGCGTGGAATAGATAAACTGCCGGAAATCTCTTAGTTAGTACTGCTCCTTTTAACTGCACAGTAAGACGCAATATAAAGTCACAATTGGATTTTGATTTACAGATGCACATTGGTCATCGTTTTGAATTCAACTGGGCGTTGGCTAGGCTGAAGTAAACCGGTCATCAATGACTCATCGTAACCGGGACCAGTAGACACCCGAAAGTTAGCACTCTTTGCCAGACATCACCTGGACAACGCATATATAGGATATTCCTTCGCAGCAAACATTTCGACGAAGACGAAGGTATCAATGGCACTAATTAATAGCGTAAATAGACAGAATAAAGTTCCATTTACCTTGTGGGACTAGTTTTAGAAAAGTAACAATACTACCGGATATTTTTGACGAAGAAAAAGCTAACGGTGACAAACCAACATACAGCAAGATACACGAATTCCTGTTCTCATTCTATGTAAATTACCTGCGGTCAGATCTACGGAGGAAATCAAAACAGATCTGGAAATAGATTTCTGATTGCACCGCATTTGCTTATACGCCTAAAATTAGTCTTTGTTTTATTTGTGAAGCTTCCTCAGCTCATTTCAATAAAACAGCAGAAACCAATAGATAATTCAACCCGTGATTCCTGTGTGATCTTTGACAAAAATGGAACGCTTGAAGAAGGCGTATTTGGACAGCCCCAATAAACGCAATGAAAATAGTGTGATTTGGTGGTTTTTTCTTGATTCGCGCAACTATTACTTTAACTAAAACCGTGCCTGGGAAAACCAGAATAGAGAAACATTTATATTGAGGGATGGGGAGAAAGTAAAATGACAGATAATGTCCCAGCCCCCACTGCGTCCGGCACAATTTTTCCTCTCCAATGTGACTGGGGAACATCGATTACTGTGGGCAATCTACTGTTACTTCATGTACGGTTAACCTCTATGAATACCGAATATGGAATTCCCAATTCGTTTTGTAAGGGATCATGATATTCACATGATTTTTGCTTTCATAGCCGCAAATCAGCACCCGTTGTGCATATTCGATTTGTTTCATTTCCAAACTGACCATCGTCAAAACAATCCTCAGCAAACTTGAATCTGAGAAGATTGGAAAGTTGACAACAAAAACACTCAAAATCAACACGTGCTAAATATGAGATGTTGGAACAGAATGCAAGGGGATGAGAAGACACAATGAAGGCAACAACTCTGGCAGTCTTTTGGTTATAAAATAGTGGTGAATTGTGACAACGGTTCCTCGTGCATGCGGGGGACAAATGTCGGTCAATCAGCGATAAGATTGTCAAAAAATCTACCTAGGATAAATAAAAATCAGTTGTTGCATAGAAAACCAATAAATGTTTCCTAGCGTGGAATTTACCTCTGACAAAGTATCTTCATTCCCACACGAAGACAGGTCAGCATTTCCTTCTGGAGTACGACGCTTCCCATGATTCTTCGTCGTTACTGTTGACTGCAACGGGAAATCGGACTCATTAGTGCACGTCCTAGAATTAAATATCCGTCCTGGAGAAGTGAGATCCGTCGAAGGTGAGGACAGTGGCCTACTAAGACCGAAACGATGACGAAGAGAAGGAACGGGCAAATTTTGTTGGCCATCACAATCCGTCGACCTACCTGTTCCAATTAGCTGAAACAAAAAACGCACTGTAAATAATCTAGCCTGGAAAACCAGACAACTGTAGCTCATCATTTCCTAGTTTCTCCTTGACGTTCTGCATCTGCCTCCAAACGCTTCAATGTAGTTGAGCGTAGGTGTCTGAGGCTCTGAATAAACCGCTTTCTCAAAGGGTCTCCCGGAATGCCTCAAAATAACTTTTACCAGGAACCTCTGCTGTTTTAGTCCTAAGAACGGCCTTCTCGCGTCGTAAATCGTAGCCCTGAAACTTGGAGAGGCACAGAACAACCTCTGGTCTCGTTATGAATCTACTTCAAAAATGGAGCTTCCTCGGAAAACAATGTTAAGAGATAGATTTTACCTTTGGATAAGTATGACACATAATCGGAGTATATTACCTTGTTCCTATTCAGTGTTTGCTCCAGTGACTGGATATCGATGTTTTTCGTATCCAACTGGTACACAAGAACGAACTATTTACATTTTTCAACCGATCAACGTCTCAGCAATTGTTGTTCCGGATTATTTATTCCTATGAATCTTCAAATGTGGTGTCTATGGTCTGCCTGAAATCCCTGCCTTTGATTAACAACTTTCATAGCCGTGTCTTATTCGGAATTGGCAGAAACCAAGTACTGCTAACTCCGAGAAATGCGTATCAAACTGTCCAGTTCGAATAACTTTAACTCGACCTTTGAAACTCACTGAGCGTGTCACACTCGGTCGCGTCCTAAGGTAAACTGTGACTGTATCCAATCACTTCAGATGTGCTTACAAACACTAAAGGAGCACTTTTGGTGCTATGTTCCATTTAGCGCAAGCTATTCGTAAGCCATTAGATGTACAGTGCAGGGTTATTCTTTTGCATTCCAGCCCATCCGAGATCCCTTTCTTCCTAAAAACTTAACTCTTTTGAGTATCCATCCTTTCTGTTGGCTACAATAATGAACACATCCAAAACAAGATCTGGTAATTCATCCAAATTCTTGATTAATAATTTACATTCTTCAAGATTTTGCGCTCGTTTTTCTTTCGCAGTTGTTAGTGGTTTTCTCGGCAGTTTACCTGATTCTGTGATTACACAAGTGGATAATGTAGCGATCTACCACAAGGAATCAGCCGGTGATGACTTAGGTAAACAACGGTCTTTTTCATAGTCTTCCAATGTACTTTCGTCCAGACTCGTTCTGATTTTCTAAAAGACCCTTATACCCTTCCTAACATTTGTTCTACACATAATTGAATCTTCTGGCTTTTTGGAGTCTCTTTATCATCCGATCTTTGCTATTTATCTCACGTCATCAAATGTGTCCATTTTTGTTCCTCCGTGGTTCTTTTTTAGTCTCGTAAATACTGAATTAAGAGCTTGAATTTTCACGCTGATTTTCTTTGGATTCGCTATATCCAAGTAATTTCGATAGCTGAAATGGTCAGTATCGTGTGCTCCACACACAGGTACCTGTGGGAGATTTGCATCGGTAGATTTGAAGGTATCTTGATATTCCTTACACGATGGTTTCTCTGAATGTCGCTCGGACTTTAGAAATCATTTTTTCCCGTATAGTTTCCCCGAGAATTAATCCCTACGGGTGCTCCCCACGTGCGCTAACCTGGTCGCGGCCTGGCAAACAAGGACCCGGTCCACTCCGAGCTATGCGCCAATCAACTGAAACACACTATTATTTTTGTTTTCCACTATTATTATTGAGGTGTCAAAAATAAAAAGGACTTTCACTGTCAAAACGCAATCCACTTTTCCAAAAGTTGAATACGATGCAATCCCCCGTCAGTCATGGCTACTTTACTGAACTTTAAAGGAGGATCCACCTTATTGCGGTAGTGATCATCCAACCTTTCATAAACATCCATCTATCAGGCTGACGCCAAATTGGTGAGAACCAATCCAAGCCTACAAACACAATGACATTCCGACAGGTATACAGCCACTTTGTGAGATGTAATTTTAAACCTGACGAAACCTATCTTGTTCGTTTGAATCCTTACATGAAATAAGGCTAAGGGTTAACTCAAACCAATCCTACAACAGCAGTTAACATTTCTGACATGTAAACGGCAGTCCGCGAACTACTAGACTAGATTAGTTTCTTAGGAACCGTTGTAGCTCACTCTTCCGATAACTATTCCTGGTCATGGGCTTATAACTGTTTCGTCCCTTGAACTAATATCATCTCGCGCATGCAGACAATGACAGCATTTCCATATTCACAGGCAACTCACATCAGAGGAACTGTTGCTCGAAGAAGTTTTTGGAGAAATCAAATCAAGATCAGCTGCATCCATAAACAAAACCGACGGTACGGTAATCGTTGAAACAGTGAGGTCGTTATACGCAGCCGTCGTTGAGTTTTGAGGAAAGCCAGAAAAGAATGCATTTGAATCACATTCCCCGTACATATGATCCGTGTTGCTGTTGCTAATGCTCCTTTTCACATTGACTGCAGATTTGCGTGCACTTGAACTGGGTGAGGATATCAATGGCTGTTGACCAACTCGGAGCGTTTCAGGTTCACTAAATCGAGTGCATAATTCAATGCGCAAGCTTTCTTCCCTCGATTCGTCTGATTTATTAGAAAGGGTCATAATGAAGTTTGTTTCAAAATGTTGTCCGTAGACTCTTTGAACCAAAAACCATGCGGTTTTATTAGACTTTCTGAGCCAGCCTCATCGCTTCTATCTGCAACCAAAGAGGAAACAGTATCCTTTCATGCCATGAAGAAATAACAAGGGAAGTTCACAAAATATTCCCACAGTTTGCATTCAAAAGCCGTAAATGCAAAGATAGATTTGTCTTCTCATTGCTTCTCATCAGGCCAATACAATAAATGTGCACCGTCTTGTAATTTCAGTGCAGTGTTAATAGTGGAGAACAAGGATCCCTGTAACCGGGTTTATTTGTTCTGGCGAATTTAATTTTTATTCATCTTGGCAAAAGATTGGCGTGGCTATATAATAGCTGCATTTGGCTTCATTTTGTATATGACAGTAGCGGTGTGCTACTAAAGTTACGTCTAACTCTGTATCCTATCGCAATAAATTCACGGGACTCCTGAAGAATCTGGAAACCTATCATAAACAAAATGGAGAGGACTTTTGGACACTTAAACAATTCTCACTGAAACCGTCGGGCTGGACAGAGAGTCGAACTGTAGAAGCGAGCTGCATCGGTTTATTTCAGTTCACTCTTGAAAACTATAATTTTGCACCGATGTTCCTTGTCTTTGATTGCTAATTCACAGAACCGCATGCACAAACAAGTGAAGAAATAAAAGCAAGAGAACATCTGTAAGGATAAAGACAAAAAAAGCACACAGAAAACGAGGCTTAAAATACAGTAGTGCAACTGATTCAAAATTTAGCCACTTCAAATAGTGTTTTCGTAAGAATCTGTTTTTTTTTCGAAGTTGGCATTTAGGTATGCGTGCAGTTAGCTTTGTTCATTTGAATGTAGTCTTGTTATTAGCTTTGACCTTGGGACGACAATTAGATGTTTGCAGTCCACATGTCAAGCTCAACGATTGTTACCTCACGGAAACCAAAATCCTGAGGTACAATCAACACAAATTTTCAAAATCCTTAAAACCATGTATTCCTTTCAATCGCCGGGTGGGATTCGATCTCGCAATGCACAGTGTATTCCGTTCTACCTAACCAGAATCCCCGCACCACCTGATTGGCCGTGCTACGATTTGGTGCCACCATTGCCTAATTGTTTCATTATAAGATTGCCAATGAACAGAGGCAGCCCGTAAACCCGCCCCAATTGGCTGAGATGCCCATTCCAACATTGTTCAATGTCCGCATTAGTCCCCTGCTCACAAAATTATCGGGTGCATCTCAAACACTGCATTTTCGAATTCGTGTTTAGACTTGTGTGGTCAATCATATTAACGTAACACAAATATTGCGTACTCGTTTGTCTTGATCAAGCTATATCGGCAGAATAGTCTGCAGCAAGAACAAAACTGGAGGTGATGTGACATGATGTAATATCCATTTCCGGTCTGAAAAATCTGATGTCATTTGTACGTACTCCCTAGACAGAACTGGCTGTTTCACTACACACAGTCACCTAAGGTTTTCTCAGCGAAGAAATACAACAATAAGGAACTGGTACATTGTTCCTCTTTTGCCTATAAAAAACATCATACCTTTCAAGAATGATTATGAAAATTTTTGTTCCATTGATTGAGAACAATACAAACTACTGTGGGTGATTTCAAACATAGATTGAAAATGCCACTCACCGCACTTGCTTTCGCAGATTTTTTCCAGCCAGAATACGCTATTTTAAATACTTATCGCTAATCACTGAATTATTTTCCTCTAAATTGTGTGCACCCATCTCAACATGCGACCATCGTCTGCTTCTTCAAGGACTGAGGTATACTGTCGGTCCAATTTTCATTCTTTCAAGCAACCACACAAGATCCAGGTCCGCCTTTGCTACTGTTTACATGGCAATATAATTCTTCTTTTACGTATCTTTTTGTTTTTCATCTGAAACTCTACTAAATGACAATAACGTAACGCCCATAGAGATAGATTTTCGGTATTCGCTGCACCCTTAAAACGTATTTCCCCCATCATGGCGGATTAAATCCCAATTAATGAAATTCATGAGGGGACGAAAGGAGTATTTACATATACCCTGTGACAATAAACGAGTTAGATACACCTCCATCCTAACAATAAATATATTTTACATTTTGCCCAAATCGGAAAATGCGGTGCGCACGGAAATCGTGGCGAAGGGTAAAAACAATAAGCGGAATAGTGGAAAGGAAAAAACAATGTGTAGAGCTCACAACACATGCCACTTCCCATCTCTACATAACCGGCCATCCATCGGGATTCATGACCACTGCGAGTTTGCCGCCACGCGGTTGCCCAGACCGAAGTAGAGGATTGACTTAGGTGAACTTACTCCGAGCCTTTGACTACATGTTCTGATCCACAAGGCAGCAGGACGATCTGAGGGTCACGTAACCCACTGGGAGTAGGTGACCGACTCTTCAGTTCATGAGCCCTTCGGATGAGGCTGGTCATCTTGGATGCCCAATAACTTCTTCATCACGGATGCCAGTGAGCACCCAGCCATGTGCTTCGTACGCCACCTGTCGATCTGGAATCAGGGTTCAGCTAAATCCCCTAGATTATCAATGGCCAGTCAACGGAGTGGAGCGCGCCGGGCGCTCGCCTCCGTTCTGGCACCTTCGCCACCAGAAGGCAGTGCTTAGGGCTTTCTTCACAGAGGTTATTTAAAACGTCGGTCATTTAGAAGCATTGGGAAAGGCGTTCAAGGTGAGCAGCCAACTCAGAAACTGAGACATTCACCCCCTACCATGGTGAGGCATTTGGAGGCCCACTTTGATAAAGGCAAGAATTAAACGCACTGACACGACGTTCGACGGCCAAATCTTGAGTGGTAGCAATAGTAAATCCCTGTGGTAGAGCATTCGACTGTTGTGGGAAGAAAGAGACCAAAACGATGTTGCAGCAGTCGACAGTACCGATCGTACCTTTGTTCACCTCCATAAGGATTCCCCAGTTACATTTGTGCAGCAAGATAGTGAGCAAACTGACCGCCTTTTAAGGAAGAAATATGATGGCCCCTTCGCATACCTACGTGTATAAGTTCTAAAAGCCTAACTTCATCTGTTCTATGTTATGGTACTGTGGTTCTGACTGGTGATTACACTTTTCTTATTAATACGTCGTGAAATCTTGATTATTGGGGGCTTGTCTCTGAAGTTTCTATTCCGAAATTCCATAATTCCACTACTTTAACCAATGACTTTCGTCCATTACTTTAAGGTATTCCAGTCTCAAACTGAAAGCGCGTTGTACTGAAACGCTTATGCCTACCTATACATTCTCCCGATGATATCCTTCAAGTTTCCTATAAATATAACATTCATTTTCGCTTGTGTTTGCTCCTCTGCTCATGATATTTGGAAGCCCTCAGACGCATCGGCTAAATCTGTTCGGCGTCCTTTCTTAGACTACATTCGATTCTGTCCCACTATCCCCTTAACCGCACAAACGAGAAAGAATTGGTTTTCCCACGTTCTTGTCAGCATGGTTATCGGATTACTTTAGCAATAGAATGCAATGCATACTACTGGGTAAGAAGACATTCAAACACTTGGTTAGAATCTCACGAGTGGCTCATGGTGTGTTCCCCAATATTGACTAATTTCTTTTAGCATCTACTTCATTATGCTGCTAATTTTGTCCTCCGTCAGGTGGCATTTGCAAATGAAGACTTTCATAGTTTATCTAGTAACCTGCGCTCCATTTAATACCATTCCGTTTGAACCTCATTTATCAAAATGTCTCCGATGTCTCTTTCTCGACGCGCCTACATATCTGGTCCATCTATTATCAACCTTAAAATCTTACTAAAGTATAATTTTTTTAAACAACTAGGGAGTCATTACTCACAAAACTCTGATGCGCTCCTTGTATAGTGTCTCAGTGTAAAGGACTTTGCGTACAATCATTCTAAATAAGACTTCGGCACTTCAAGATAAAATAAACCACCATCTCTCGTTCAATCCGTCAATGATTTTCCTACCCCTATTCACCATTTCCTGGAGCTCTGTTGAGGACTGCCAATTAATACTTGTGTACCATTCATGCCACTGAATGATATTTCAATCAAACTGTGTGACCACCCTCTGAACCGATACCTACCAAAGGGTCGTTCTCATGTTTCCATACATTAAACCTTTCACTCCCGAGTCAATATCCATGGAAATCTCACTACCCTTATCTAACATGTAGCATGGCCAACGGAGCCTGAGTCCTAGCGGACTTCTTCAGTAGCCTACCATGACTTTTGGAATTTAACTGGAAAGACTTTGACGCTGGCGGGACACATCCATAAAAAGACAACCCACGCATTTGCACCCTTTACCAGCTAAGCCATGAGGACAAACTCAATGGTGTTTGGACGTTCCACCTAAGAATCAGTGGTTACCCGCGAAAATTTTGCAAGCAAAGCGAGTTTTCGCCAACTTAACTTTCGTGGATTGTCAACTGATTCATTTCCCCGGCTCTGTATCCCACTTTTGACAAAGCGATGAGCAGCATTACTTTTCTGATTAAAATACAAACATCCGTCTAGGTAGAAGCGTACGAAATACAATACAATGGTTTCTCTGACATTCGGATTAACCTTTGGGCAACATATCGAAACGCGGTGGATGTCTCATTACTTTTCTTGATGGCCAATGGTATAAGTGAATTTGCAACCTTTTTCTATATTCTACTGCCCACATCAGTATCTTCGTGCAGAAGTGTAAACCCAAATGCACAAAGAATTACAAGTCATGCTTGTGAACACCCACATTTCTCCGACTCGTTCTGTCACCGAACTTAATTAATATCTGATCATATTTTTATCAGAATATTCCATCCTTCTAAATGTTTGTGTATGACCGGAAGCGGGTGTCTCAGGCTCCGAGTTGGCCACTGGCCTTGAACCTCTCAAAATGCTCTCAACTGAAAGTGCGTCTCACGTGACCTCGGCTGCCTTCTCGAGACGGATGTATTCACAAAAAGGTGAAGACGACTGAGTACCCTGCAGTCATCGCCGAGTTCGTTGATTCTCGGTAATCAGTCTAAACGAGATGGATACCTCCTGTTTTCAAATCAAAAAACGGGCTGTATATGAAGCATTCGGCTGTGCTTATTGGGATCTGTGGCGAAGGAGTGCCCTGGACACAGGATCTTTAGCCCCATTCGAAGGGCGGGTCACCTGAGTAACATGCCACGGCTTCGCAATGGGTTACATGACCTTCACATAGTCCAGCTCACTTTTTGAGTAAAACCGTTTGGTCAACTGTCTGGGGTGAGATCCCCAAAGTCAAACCCTTTTTTCAGTCTTGGAAACCATGTAGCATACAATCCACAGGGCAACTGTGAATATCAATGGAAACCCGATGACATGGGAATGGACAATGAAGAAAGGTTATATGACTCAATGTCGCAATCAGCGGTCTTCATGCACGTGAAGTATTTCATCATCCAGATAGTTCTTCGAACTATTTCGTTTCAAATAATCTTTCAGCATTTCCCGTTTTATATCGCGCTATCGAGTGTATGTTGTGAAGCGGGGACCAAAGTCAGAATATGTTGACCCAGAGATAATAGTGGTAAGACCTGATCCGAACTGATAGGGGGATGAGAGTTATGTCAACGACAGAGCTGCAGCAGCATCAAAAAGAGGGAAGCGTGGTTCTTAATCAGATCTTAAAGAGAATGGTCAAGCCATGGGTCTATCATCCTCTCACCATGGAGCGTTTCTTCACTGGCCGCCCTGAGGCTTTGTGCAGATACCAACTGTACACCGGAAGTGGCTTTCATTTGACGGTCAAAGAATGACGCTTCCATATCGAGATGGCTAACGAGTCTTGTATCCGTGTTGCATAATTAAATGAGTAGATCTTGCAAGTTTGACCTCGTGGTTGATAGAGCATCCTACCAACGGTAATCTATAGTATACAGAAATGCAAGCTACTGGGCGCGTCTCTAGGTTGCGGAACGGCCACCACGCAAGTCGCCAGCCGTGAGTAGGGAAGGCTCAGGCTCCCTGAATAAGCGGATGCGGATAAACAGCGGCAGTGTCGAGGGTGTGGTAGGTTTTTGCCTGATAAGCGGTCTCACGAAAAATACCATAATATTACGCTGGAAGCATCGTGACGTGGCGAGTGCGGTCACCAACCAAATAAAACCATTGCTCTTTGTCATATTCCGCACAACTGGAAAGGTTTTCCAAAAGAGGTTTATGAATCGATTATCTGGTCACTTGATTGCGCAAACGGCAGAGGTATACCCTCGAATAAAAACGCTACTCTGGATTGGGCGACTGAGTAGTACAGCAGCCCACAATGGACACAAATAAGAATATGGCTGATCTACGAACGAACAATTCTGGCTGTTCTTTCACTAAAAGTCGCAAATTTCCCCTGTGTGCAACTGCATGTACAAATAATAATTCCTCCTATTTCTCCGATTTTCACCCCATTTCATGAAACATTATTCGGAAACTGTCGTTGGCCATGCTAGTGGCAATGCCACCCGATTGAGCTGTTCCTGTTCTATCGCAGTCTCCATCAGATAGCATTTAAATCCCATCGAATCTGCTTCGCTGGCTTATGCGCTTCTTCTTCCCCAATACCCCTTCAAACTAGCTACCTCCAGTGTACGAACATCGATGCATGTAGGTCAACAGGGGTGCACTGGAGACCCTAGCCGCCAATGTAAGTTGTATCCTACAGACTCGCATTCAGGACTCCGTCTGTTATCCGATTGATATCCCCATCTAGTCCTTCTGTAAAGTTACACTTGCGATGCTGGCTTTGGCTCTCAGTGAGAGAGGCGCAGCCGCACTAATTGACTGGACCCCGGTCGACGGCCGGCTACGCGCAGCGAGACCTAGAGGTTCATACAAAGTAAACAGTGGTCGTTCTGGTAGACGTAACTTGTTTGTTGTCTCAGCGTACGCAACAACAGACTGCAGCTCAGATCCAGTCAAGGATACTTTCTACCAAACGTTGCACGACCTCTTATGTACATCAAGGCGGGGTGACAACGTGATTTTGGTAGGAGATATTAATACTAGATTTGGTCGGCTATCTTCGAACGAGGAGCATCTGGGAAGCCACTTTAATCTCGATTCCTATCGCTATGCAAACGGAGAAAGATTGTTAGCTTTATGCTTAGACCATCGATGATTTTTTGCTAGTATGAGATTCAAACGTTCTAACCGCCGGTAATCCACCTGGTGTTCGTCCCATTTGAGTCAGCCGTGGATTGAAATCGAGTACCGCCATTAGCTACAAATGGCGAGGCTGCCTACAGGACGTCATAAAGCGCC
>LUCM01005136.1:0-14932 GCA_008360955.1 Fasciolopsis buskii | reverse complement strand
TCTTTTTCTTGTACCGGTCGAGTGTCTGGGTTGTCAGTACTGCAGTCGTACAGAGCTGAGTAAGGGTGACGCAAGAGTGGTCACAACGGTTAAGAGCAAGAAAACGTAATACGAGTTCCGCGTTAAGACAGATTCTTGCAATTGCCCGTTACGTTCAGCGAGCCTCCGACGCTGTAACAGCTGGTGTGTAGGCGTCACCAGCCAAGGTATTGCGTACTTAGATGCATCCTCGAATAATTCATTACCATAAAAGGGTTGTGGCTTACACGGTAGTAATAGGACATCGCTGCTGTTATTTGATTCTGTAGACGTCTAGTACCTCAATTGCCATGATCTAACAAGCGTAGGTACCAGTAGCGTAACCTCGTCGGCCGTCACCTGAATATACACATGTGTCCGAAAACTTAACATGTACAGGGACACTAAGGCGACATCCAGGGTTACACTAACGTGCTTATGCTGAGCATACTGCAGCTAGTGCCGCCTGAGCTTGGTAGTTCTAAAGAGTATATATATATATATATATGCATATATATGCATATATATTGTATAAACGTAAAAAAGCTAGTTCGGTTATCAGAGAATCCAATAGGACTCACAAATGCAGGACGTACGGAATACATCATAAGAAGGACCTGTCACGAAATAAGGAACGGCAACTGTTTGGAAAGTGTAATGCAGGAAGTAAGGCGAGGGACCATCTTTCCATCCAGATTAGCTTATCCAATGTTGGCAAAGTCTGTTCAACATCTGTGTACTACTGCATTACCTAGTCCACTCAACTGGCACAACTGAGCGACGCACTGCGCGAACGACGCCATAGCCGATTCGCCCGCGAAACTCGGTATCTACTACGTCGATGTGACTAAACAACGAAGTGCATCTCACAGAGATGTATAAATAGCTGTGTTCACTCTAGTGTTCACCTTGGTTTGGGCAGTGTGCCTTATTCCAAGCACCCGCTAGTGAAAAAAATATTGTTTGCCACCCCGGCTGATGACATCCCGGTCATTAAAATCAACCTTAGTGGCGCTGATTTTTGGTGAAAACACTGATTTGTACCATCATTTTATGAGAAATCTGCAGTGAGGGTTAAAATAAATTTCGGTCGCTTTTATTTTATCGGACAGGACAGCAGTGCGCTTACCTCGAACAAATTCCACGTTCGTGAGCCCAAATTCAAACTTAAAGTCTGTGAATGTCTGGTGTCCTGTACCACTTCTGTTGCAAAATGTATATACTTATTCAGTGTATTATCGCAGTTTACTATGCTTTGAGTCCTAAGACACCAAACGACTTGGATCCGTTATATTTAAACCAGTGGCATTCATCCCGCACTAGTCAGAGGTGTGATTTGCAGCTTTATGATTGCCGTTTGCTGCCTTTAAAATGGTCCACATAATGCCGCAGTTTACCTAATCCGCAAGGTCCGTTCCCGTCGGTTAGCACATCAGTAAGGATCCCTATATTGAACACGCTTAAGGAGGGTCTCTAAGAGCAGCTCAAAGAGGCCGTTTTGCCGACCTATAACTGCTCAGGAGAAAAACGTTTTCGGCAACGGCTGGTGTGACACCCTATTGGTGAAGCAATGCATAGTCCCTATTTGACACGCCCGGTCCCTAGCTGGATACGCCGACAGGCACTCTGAGATTGGGCTATTGGCTATGAACGGCACTAAAAGCAATAGGCAGTGAGTCGTCAACCTGAGACCAAGACGACGCTATCTGTGGGCGTTCGTTTTTGCTGACGTTTCCATATTTATGCTGAGAATCGAGTTTCTTAAGCACCGCAAACTGCTCCTTTATCCA
Organism: Fasciolopsis buskii; assembly: GCA_008360955.1. NCBI lineage: Eukaryota > Metazoa > Platyhelminthes > Trematoda > Plagiorchiida > Fasciolidae > Fasciolopsis > Fasciolopsis buskii. The sequence goes on along the minus strand of LUCM01005136.1, from coordinate 13,124 downwards.
CGTAGACCGCGGTTGATTGATCCTTCGTGGGACGTTAACTTTACGGGCTTCGAAGCCTGCACACATGCACACTGAATCATCTGTATGTCTTATAATATCTCAAATGGTTTCCACTCAATATTGATCTAAATTTCCCTTACTGGCTAAATCATTTGAAGGAATAGGGCGTCAAGTAGAATCCTTTTAAGGAACAGCAAACAATAAACGTGGCTACCATTTTTGAATGCAGCCCTATACCCACGAGCAAAACACCATGGCGTCAATTCATACTGCGCCTGTCTCTTAAAATATTTTTGGTACGGACATGTCACCAGATCGTGTCCACTGGTGCAGATGTCCAGAAAAATAACGACGACTCATTTTGGTCCATTTGAGCTCCCAAGTGAGCCTTTTGTTTTAAGAGGTGCTGCTTGAACATTCCAGGTGTTCGTCGAGAGCATCACATTGGACGTGCATTTCATCCACCGCTGCATCGATGACTCATTATTCAGGGAGATGAAAATCGTCGGCCCACTTTCGTGGGCCAATTTGCTTTCCTTCGTAGCCAAAAGCAAATGCTTGCCAAAACTCCTACGTTTTCAACTATCTCCCAGTCACAGCCAGCGCTGGCACTCAGAAACCACCCCCAGTTTGGCCACATCGCTTCAACTCCTCCACACGTACGTCGCCCCAGGTAGTCCCAAGACCAATGAACCAAAACCTGACCTTGAAAACACGCATCTGTGGAGGATTATCAGAAAAATTGTCCCGGTCGTACACCCCGCTGCGGCGAGAAACCCACCATGCGCCCCTCAAGGTCAATAATTATTGCTCCACCTTCAGTGCATACATTCCAGAAAATACTGCCATTTTTTCGCCGTTGATTTTGCTCGGAGATCGTTCCATATAGAGAAATGCAAAGTCTTCGTCCCTTAACAAATTTCTTTAAGTAAATATTTTGTCAGCATCGATAGGCGGCTGAGGGATGACAGCCCTGACGTTGCGATTGCCATCCTCTGATGTCAACCATTCAGACAAAGTCGCATAATCGGCGGGCCGATCCCTGTCCCGCATATTTCTGTGGTCTAGTGGTAGCTTAATTTTTCAAAGTCCCAAGCTACTTTGCAGCCAAGATCCCATATGTCTTTTGACTAATGTTGGTAGCAAAAGCCTCCTAATTTGATGCGTAGATCTCCAACCAGCCGCTTATTAGAATGTTTTCATATTATAACTCTCGCAATAAACTTAAGTGACAACTTACCAGGTCCCGTAGTCATAGCGAGAGTCGTCGATACCTCAGGCATTTGTAGATACATAATTACCGCACTTTGTTTTGTATTCTGTTTTTAAATTTTGTAGTTTGTTCCTCTTTGTTGCTACCATTTGCCATGAAGCGAGAAAACAGCACCCCATTTATCTGAAAGGCAACCCAAATATTTTGTTCTGATTTTACTTTGGGTTTAACACAGGCACACAGTTCCAGTCAGAGCACTTTTCTGGGATCTGATGAAATGTCCACAGTCGCCATATTCCCACTATTTCACACGTAGCTCCCTCCCAGTCTGTAGATCGCACTTTGGAGAATGCTGGGATCGTTTGGAAACTCTGTTCTGCCACTGTAATCAGGAGCCCTTTTTCATATTAATTGAGGCCCAAACAGTAACTGACAAGCTTCATTCACTACAGTACTAAGGCCTTGACATTATTACACCGGCACAAAGAGGTGACTGATTAAGCCACAAGATGACCATAATTCTTGAAGGTATTCCCAGGAACGGAAATCTATCTTTCTTCTGTGTCTCAGTTGCCTTCCGAAAAAGTTAAAATTATTATAGACCCATTTAGTAAAAACGACAGCTGCATGCTCTCAACCTGCGCAAACCACAACGAGCTCTTATAAAATTGGGGAAAGTGATCCCCAACAATCTTGGGCTCTCCGTCAATCCCACCCAACTTATCCTCTACATCAACACTTGGTTGAATACCCCCATGAAATCGCTAAGGCGTTAAACAGATTTTTGGATATTTCCCAACGGATTGCAGCAAAATTCCAAACTCTTGTCCACCTTGCTTCATCTCAGAAACATTCCCAACGGTTTCTATCCCACAGAATGAAATAGCGCTCCAGACGGCAAAAACGAAAGTCAAAACAACCAAACTAGTTTCCTCCAGCTATCTTCACCCTAGTTGTCTGGATATTTCAATTCTTTTGGTCAACATTTCCAACCTCTCTGTCCGACTCAGAGAACATCTCTACCAGTGGAAAAGACCTAACCACCCCTTTAAGCAAGGGCTCGCAATCCTACATAGCCAACTATCAACTAATCAACCATGGAGCGACTGAGTGTATGCCAAGCCAAAATATGTGTTTTAGAGTCCAAGCTAGTAAATATTTATCCCTTAGAAAATAAACCGCGAGAAACATGTATTACTGACTCTCTTAATGTATTCACAACGGCCGCTAACACTGGAAAGTTGGTCTTGGCGGCTCATTTAGATGTGAAAAAGCCTTCGATTGACTATCTCGCATCAAGTTGATAAACAACATCAAATCCCAATGATTCACTCCATACCTCCACGATGCAATCCTTTCACCGAGAAATCGACCAGTGCGAGTGAGCATGTGCACCTCGGATTGGCAACTGGCTCTGTAGTCCAAGGCAACCTACCAGGCACCCTGCGGTCGCCTTTTTATGTGAATGATGTCGTCAACGTTGTCCAAAAACGTGCACCCCTCCTATTTGCCGGTGTCATCGAAATGGGTTACACTTTATGGTCCTTGGCCGACGCAACCAAAGAGCTAATGCTTCGACCCCTTAACCAACGAATGGATGGGGTTTTGCCAAAAAGCTGCATACTTTGTTACAACTGCATTTTATTCAAAGGGCCGTCTAAATTGGAAGTAAAGCCATCCCATTAGCAACGAACTTCGTAATTTAGATTTGAAGTACTGTTGCAGCCTCAATATCTCTGAACACTCGCATATTCCGGTTGTATAGGCCAATGAGTTAGTTGAGGTATCACAGAACCGTTCCTTCGGACCTTCAGAGACAATATCCAGAGTATCGTTCTTTATTCTTCTTCAACATGAGACAGTGTGACAGGCGATCGATTGAAAACGTCCAGCGCACATTTACGAAGTGGCTTATGGGCGTTTCACCAATCCCGAATGTGCGGCGTTGAACGTTGAAACTAAGCGGCTTCGGTGTGCGAGAGCACACCGGATGTTCTTCAATTGTACTATCACCGGTGACATTTGCATTTCAGCCTAGCAGCTCAGAAAAAGAAAGATTAAGCTTGTACCCACAAGTAACATGCCAACAACAGGCATCAGGGTAAACATTTTACTGGTAACTATTATGCATTTGGGAATTCACTGACTCGAGAGCCGCATTTCCTACTATAGCCTGCCATCACCTTCAAATGAGGAGTCCGGACACCATTAAAGGCACGAACACTATTCACACATACGAGAGTATCCATCAGAGACTCAGGAGCAGGAAAGTTGTTTGGGGTTCTAGGAAACACTGCAGCGGGCACCTCAAAACAATGATCTCATTTGAAAACAACAAATAATATAAATGCCCGTGATGACTAAACGATTCCAATTTCGATCGAAGGTATTACATGGATTAATTCTCCTTGTACCGGCTTCCTTATTTCTAGTTTCCTTCCTACAATATCCTTTTACTGTTTTACTTCCTGTGGTGAAATAAGGGATCCAGATTTTATGCCGGGCAACACCGAGGCTAATTTGTCTTTCGGAATTCTGTTCATTGTGAGGCAGCTTATTCGAGATTTCTTTTTCTCTTGCTCACCCACCCATCTTGATTCCAATTCAGTCGAATATTCCAACCTTGTTAACTCGCTTTTGTATAATTAGCCAACTCAACTTTATTGAAAAACAGCCCGCATCATATGGACTAACGAATTTGCATATGTAGCTAAACCGCTTAAACCAGCAGCTTTCAAATGACATTCGTTAAACAAATGCCTTACAAATAATCCAGTCATGTGCTCAGAGAAATAAGCCGTCACACTCCGTATATCTGCCTTTCTTCAGTCTGGTTCGCTTTATTCCGTACGAGCAAATCTCTTAATGACTTCAGCACGCCTGCATCAGCATCTCCGAAATTAGAGAACACAGACCACTTCCAGCGGCTGCAAAGGGTGTGTCACGGGAAGTATTAACATCAAGGGGAAGGAAGTATTAAAAGTATCTAGATATGGGCAACCAGTAATTTTGTCGGAGAAAGGAACAAATGTATTGTGCCAGGTAATTTTCAATCCAGCGACAAAACCTAACTTGGGCCAGGAAGATATGGCCAGCCTTCAATAACTAATGTGTGCCATCAACTCAGGCCCGACCCTGCTAAAACTGAAGCCACACCCCTTGTTCGGTTGAGATGCATTTGAGGTGCTCTGTGAGACGATCTGGAAAAGTAGCACATCGGTCCTTCTATATGCAAGTGAAACTCTCACCAACCTGTTTTCCAACTTGTCTGTGCCCTCTCAATGCATACCTGGGTGGACGCTAACGTTTTGTACCACAGGTGCCGCTTCTTTCCACCAAATCAATTGTGATTATAAAGACTTCTAGGTGATACAAGTTGCAACCATTTCGTTCAAATACAAAAATTTAAATCTGCCAATTCCATGCTTCTCCCTTTCCAAATTGCCACGACTTGCCTGAAAACTCCTATCCTATCAACCGGCCTGCTCTACTATCCGCGAACCAATTCACTTAAGGGGATACCTTCGCCTTCACTCCGGAAGAAGTAGAATCGTGGCAGGTAATTCCCGCTGCATTGCACGTACGACAATCCAATAAACGGGTCTAAGTCCACAAACTTTTGCGGAATGAGTTTATCATCGTTTAACGCCTTTTCTAGCCACCTAACCAGAGGCCTGCAATCAATGCCTCAGAAAGAGTAAAACGTCGGCTGAGAAGCAAATTATAAATAAGTTCCTTGCGATCTAGGACTGGCTCAGCCATGCATCTCATGCGCAGTATGTAGCTGGAGGGTACTCAGCAAATCCTCGGTATTAACTGTCTGAACCCTGCTGAACACCTCAGGATGGCCTTCAGTACCCCGAAAGGCTGATTGGCAACTTACTGTTCTCCCTTACCCATGCCTTTCAACAGCACACGCATCCTCATATTTCTGGCAACATTTTTCAATTTCAGTTTGCTTACCAAATAAATGGCGAAAGAAAATCCCTTTCTCGGGGTTCTTTTCCACACCCATTATTAAGCACACTTCTTATTCACCAGCTAACAGAAAAGGTACGGAAGGATACTTGTCACGGGCAAGTCCCACCCATCTCATGGGCCAGCTATTTACCCCTGTTATGACGATGCCAGCCTGGATTGGCGATGGAACACCACTCCTATTCAATGTATAGGCTGATAAAACTGAGCTACGGATCGCCCCGAACACTCTTATCCCGCCGGGCCATTGCAACCAACAAAAGTCAAGGTTACCGCTATCGCTGGAATTACCAGTGCACCCGCCCAACATTTCCATACAAAACACTTCTTAAGAACATGAACACTGACACAAAAAATTAAAATATTAAGAACACTGTATACAAGTAAATATAATTTCTGTTTTCTTCTACAAGGTCCTAATTTGCACCGCACCTGCCAGGCCAGCTCGTCACCATCAATGCGTAAATGCGCTGAGCATTCATTCGGGTTTCATTGTTTCTTCATGATCAGGTATTGTCGGATACGGCCCTTTCGTCCATCTGGCAGGACGTTGTTCTTGGTTTATTGTAATTTCCACCCCACAGTTGTATATCTATTTCTCTTCATCTTCTCAGCTTAACATCCTTGTCCATTTCGTGATCCACCTGATGTTTGAGGATTCCGGCCATATCTCGATATCTGGCGTCGTCCTATGTCTAACTCCTTCTCCTGCAATGGGAAAAATTAATGCACTTGAACAGTAAATAAACCGCAGTCCGCCACCAGCTGTAAGCCCCGGAAAATCTTGTGCAAACTTGTTAAAGTGTCCGTCCATGTTCCACGTAGCAGGTAATGACCTTGCTTCTATGTGTTCTTTCGGAATATCTAAGGGGAAAAAACATCCACACGTCTTGCCTGGTTATTACGTGTCGCCCCTGTGCCATTTGTGAATAGCCTTTATTTAGTCTTGCTCGCGCACCTCGCAAATGAAAAAAATGTACTAAATTATAAACGTAGCAGCGGCCACGACCTATTACTATTTGGGCATTTCTAGGTGCTCAATGCGGCTCCGCTGTTCCAAACCTTTGTTAACAGCATTACACGAGACCCAGATTTCGTCTTGTCTACATCCTTACTAACATGTCAAATATCTGACTTCACTGTTTCAACGTCCGCCCGACAATTCCAGTTAACCTCTTCCGCTCTAGGATCACTCGATTTTGCCTTGCCGTCTTCAATAAAAGAGCCTACAGCATTTTCCTTGCTAGTGATTTTTATCGCCATTCAGTGTTCCACGTGGCTGAATGCCTTTTTCAAGTAACCGAACCGCTTCGTAATTACGTATGCCGCCCGGTTAGCGTCTTAGAAAACCAAATCGGCATTGGCTATGAACACGCCCCCGCTGCGTCCGAAACCTTCCTTCTCGCTTTGTCTACCAGTAGTGGTCCTGGAAAAACGTTTTTCTAACTTCTAGGAGCCCCTGGTTTCTTTCTCGAGATGCTACTCTCACGGAACCTGGATACAGCGCCTTTGGTTGGCAACTGCTAATGGCATGCAGTGCTTTAAAACGCTTTCCCATGCTGTCGGATGTCACTGTTTTATTGTGCACGTTGACACTAAGACTGTTACGCACGAGATATACACCAAATCTGACATTTACTTTTCGCATGAAATCAGATACTAAAGCAATATCTTTTAGTTCACGGCGTAATTTCACCACGAAAATGGCGGGGCAAAATGTTTGGTAGGTGAATTATCACGCTCACGAATTTTCTCTTTGTGCCCAAGTTCCCAGGGATCTCTGCAACTCAGTTAGCCTAGGCATAAGACAAGTCGTGCACAGAAGCGGACTATTTGTCGTTGTTCTAATTAATTCAGTTGCCAACTGCTGAAATCAGGATATAATAGAGTGCGACAAAACAAATTGCTCGGCCCGGCCAGGAACAACCTTTAAATACCGACATCTCTTGCTTAATTACATTACATGAGTTTTGCACCCAATTATTGCAACAAATCTACCATTAGTTGCTGCAGGATACTTATGACCATTAACAAGCAGACAATCGTAGACGGGCTAAATAATACCTACAACGTCAACGATCTAAAGCGCACAGTCAAGTAGCTGCACCCATAGGTACCTTCGCTGCGCCTGATTCCCGCTTTACATTCATATTTTGGGTCTTTTGACGCCATCACGCGGGTATATTTATCTCCAAACGCGCATTGACAGATTCGCTGCATGGCCAGAAGTCATTCCTATCACTGCAATCACGGCGAAATCGGTGGCTTGACACTTCGTAGAACGATAGTTCGCTTTGTCTGGTTTTCCTTCTTCCGTGACGACTGATCCAGGGAAACAATTTGAATCCAATCTATTTTTTCCTTTGTCACTATCCTGAGTACGGGCAAATCCGCAAGACCGCTTACCATCCGGAATTGATCGATTTATTTGAACGTTTCCATCGTCAACCTGAAGCGCCCATCATATCTCAGGAAAACTCCTGTTGGTTGCGAAACTTTACCGCCAATTCCACTTGCCACTAGAACTTGCCTAAAGGCAGAAATCCAATGTTTCTTTACAGAATGTTTGTTTCGCAAGGCATTACGACTGAATGAGGAATTCCTTATGCTACGGGTACTGATTCACTAGATATACATACTCCCCTTTATACGCACATGCGGAATCTGCCTCCGGCGCAAACCCATCCACAGCAAAGGCATAATTCGTTCCGTCTGAACTCGGTGCCTGTTTGCATGTATTCATTGGTGTTAATTCGGTGCGCAAGCCGCTACAGCAACTTTACGAACGCTCATTTCGCGTGATTGCTCGTCGCGATCAGACCATCAAAGATGAATTACTCGGTCGCGTCGATACATGTAGCACCGGTCGGCTTAAAATCGCATACGTTGATGATGCATCATAGCCTAACGGTTTGAGATTCGTTATTGACACTCCATGGTTTCGTGACGAATCCTCCCTGTCACACCAGGGCCTGCATCTATCTCTGTATGCTACGACTTTGAATGAAGACAGTGTCTTGCATTCAGAGCAACTACCGTCGGTACACGCACGCCTTTGAATTTGGCTGTCGTTCCACATTCAAGCCACCTTTGAAATGATACAAAACTGCCCTCGAATTAGACCTTCCTTCTCGTCGAAATGTCGGTTCCACAGCGCGCTTTTGCTAGCGGGACATAAACGGTTCTTAAACTATGCACACTGTCGACGTGTTTATTCCTAAGACACTGAGTACATTTATTTCACAATACTGCTGTTCACATGTTTTATAGGTGGCAGGCTTTACAGCCTTTCTCGTCTCATTTCCTGGAATACTTTAGGTTTTGCTGATCTCCATGTTTGAGTGTATTTGAGTACACCTAACCCAACCCCTGGTAGCATTCTGCAACAAGTTCAGCGGTTTTCGCGTTGCGCAGAAGCAAAAGATTGTCCTGTATTTATCTTATGTTGCCGAGTTTGGTTGATCTATGCACACACTGAAGCACAAGGCACAAGTACTCGCAGTGCAGGATATCCCAGGAGCACAGCCTGTAGTCTAGTAGGACACGAACACACAGACAGAGGTTGGAGACACAAAAAGTTCGGGCTCAAGACTCAAGGCCCGTAGTCGCACAACGAATGGAACAGATCCGCTGCTCCCTTGAATGAGCAGCCACACGGAACAATAAGCGGCGCGAAATACGAACAGCTAGCCCAGCCCGCTAGCGGAAGTGAGTAGACGAACACAGAATACTGCCGCACGTCTATGGGTGACCCACCAACACAAGTCAGAATTCAAGCGAGCTCTATCGTTTATATAGTTTTGTTGGGTGGCCTCGATCGATGTGTGGACTAGCCAACCACGGAACAGGCTTTTTTGGATCATTTCGCGAACATATAAAAATATTCAACCGAGCAATATTTAAAATAACGTCAATTTTGAAATATAGAGAAAAGGACATATTCTATTAGAAAATTAATAGTGGGAATGAAATCTGTGGCTTCAAAATCCTTGGAACGGTCATCGATCATGACAATTTTGGACTCAAATTTTACTGGCAATTCACTTTGTTCCTAAAATCCTCAGAACAATATGTTTCTGCTCTCAAACGTCTTCGCTATGATGTCCGTGAAAAACTATGTACCTCAGGCTTATTAGATTGCATACCGAATCAAGAGTTACCCAACGGGGAAGTTCTGATATATTTGGTAAACGGTATGTTGCAACTTCATATTGATGCTTTCAAGCAGCTGCAAAAGCCATCAACTGTATAGAAGAACTTTATAAAGTATGCTGACAGAAGATAGGCCAAAAATGTATACTAAATCTTTGTTTCTTGACCCACCGGCAAGGTCTCGAATTAATTGCCATTAGTCAAAAATTCTCCTGCAACTAGTAAGCAAAATCTTTCGTCAGTTATAACGTCAGATATGCCAACTGAAAGTTCAAATACGAATCAAATGAGGTATTCTATGTTAGGGTGCCCAGGAAATCAGCTGAAACCCGGCCACGGTTTATCAAGATATATGCTAAATATGGGACAGTGGGAGTCATAAAGACATTGAGTTTAGAGGGCATAAAGCGCAAGTGGATAGTGTTAAAATATGGGCGTGGAGCTTGGAAACTTCGTTGCGCAGAAGATGCGTGGCGTCTGAAAGAATTTTGTGGGTATATTTGTCACATGCTGATTAGTGGTGATAACATAGTTTGAAGGACGACCTGTTCATTGGTATGAAAGACACACGGCCAATAATTGATAGCCTTTGGTATAGAATTTTAGTGCTTTTAAATAGACCTACAAAAATAACAAGAGAACCATATATAAGGATTTGAAAAACATTGGTATACAAACCGGGGGATGGTGCTTTGCATCAACATGAATTGTCGAAGCATCGCGAGTTAAATTGGGAAACGTTGGAGATTCATACACCGTAAGAGATATGTGAAGTATACTCCAGATATTTATCGACGGTAATTCCTCCATGTTTCACAGAATCTGCCCTCGTGTTTTTGTGTTGATGGGTGACGTTTTGAATGGGTAGATTCAGCGAGAGAGAGAACAGATACACAAAACAACTGGTTGTGTTGAAATTTAAACCAGCTTGTGCAGAAAAACCGTAGATAAAAGAGAAATTGTTGGAAACCTTTTGAAATCATCGTTGTTCACAATGGCATGGGAGAGGGCAGCGTCATTAGCATGCTTAAACAGATTAAAGAGACATCTAGTTGGTTATTCACTGATACGGTGACAAGCCTGAGTTGTTACCCGACGATTTTGAAGTTATACCATCCAATCGTCTGCATTTGGCTCGGTTACTAAAGTAATCAGATAGTCACGCTTATAAATGCCTGGTACGAACAAAAGTTTTCAGTTTGTAAATTGGAATTAATCATCGGACTAAATCGAATTTCGGTAAACTGTCCGGCATGACGCGACACACGGATTTCATCGACTCATTTAGGGACTTAAAATTTGTTGAATTAGGGAAGCGAATGCAGCCAAATTCTACCTACTAGATTCAAAAGCCAGCTGAAAACGAGCGTCAGGAATTTATACAGCCGAATTCACGCATTTAAGTTTAGCATGCTGGCAATTCAAGAACAAATGTCAAGGTTAAGTGTAAAGAGGACGAGCTTAACAATGGGTTAATCAGAGAAGTGCATTGGTCAAAGCCACGGCGCCGTGCCTCAAAAGAGCTGTGGACCGACTGTCGTGACTGACCCCTGTGCTCATTTAATTGGAGCGCACAATGCTGAACACATTCTCTACAAAATCCTGTGACTTTGACATTATCTCCCGGGACCCGTATGACCGGTGTATTAGTGGAGCCAAGGAAAAGGGCACGATTGATGCTGTGGATATCTGCAGAACATTGTTCTTTTTTTACTTCCACGCAGGAGTCGAATGCCTTGCCATGAAAATTAGTTGACTTTACCACTCAAGATTTGGCTGACGGAAATAATGTCGATGCGTTTGATTTCAATTTTGTTAAGGTAGAACTGTACCGTACGCTTGAGCTATTCTGGGATTTGTAGGGTGCTCTTTGAGTTGTCTTTGAAATTTCAGTTTCTGGGATGAGATGGGACCACTTGAGTTCACTAAGGTTGTAAGAGACAATAGATATCAAAGACTACGTTGGCCGTCTCTGTGACAAGTCTGAAATTGTCAGTGACCAGGGTTTCAAAAGAGAGACGTGCAAATGCATGTGGAATGTACTTCTTAAGAAGAATAACGCTGTTGTGTGAAAAGTAAGGGAGGCGACTTCGGATTTTATTTGCTTGCTGGAAGGAATGAAAGATTGGCTGAGGGTATATTTTCGGCCTAAAAAGAAACAACCAATGATCACTACCTAAACCCGGAGCACGAAGTTTCAGGGAGAATAATTCAGGGTGGTTAGTAATATCCTAACCTGAAATAGAATCCCCCTGTTGGGAGAAACGCCGAGGTCAGTCACGTTAAACATAGACCGTGTTGGGGTTGATGTGTGATGAACGCCACCTGCAATAACGAGCGGAATGTCCTCAGGAAGACGAACAATAAATGCTAGAAAAGTGTCGAAAAAAGATGTAATACTGCGTTGCGAGCCAAAAGTGGTGTTATATAAAACCGGTCTGATCGTCCTGTTATGGCGAGAAAATCTGAAATGACACTGTTTTACGAGGCAGTCATTTCCGTTTAGCGAGTAACTATAGATAACTCCGGCCTTGCCGTGAAAAATCATCCAAAAATCTCCACGTTGTTACAGGAAGCATGTATTAACACCATGTTTCTGATGTTTAACAGAAGTCTGCAGCTACGGAAATTTTCTTATGCAACACCCACATCATCAGAAACAACACTGGTAGCCACACCGTCCGGCGTTATTGATCCTGAAATTCGGCGGTGAGCTGATGCGCTGATGTTTTAGGTCCCAGGAAGCCAAATCTTAAAAATCGCATCAGGACTAATAAGAAAGGCATAAATTGCTGATTTAACGCATTCCCTGGCAGATGGATTAAAGTATACACAGAACAAACCATATTAGAGGAGCCACATAGCAGGAAAGACCGTTTCACAAAGCAAAAGAAAAGAGATGCCACAAAGATACTGCACGATTTATTTACAAAAGGGTGGGGAAAAGGTAAATCGACGCAGAATACGACATGAAATATTTATAAACGTCGTCAGTGCGTGATCTCTTCAAACTTTCCGGTCCAACACACGATAAACGCATACAAAATTCGGTCGTTCTCCAAATTTCCACGTCATTAACTTGTCGATGCATCTGTTGAAGATCAAATTGTTGTCGTCACAAGCGTGCATACGTCTACCGAGGTTTTATACGTAAGACCGACTTAAAGGAAGGCGATTCGCCTCAGGACCATGCAACCAAAGTGCAAGAAACTTGTTCGTGATAAATAAGCATACGAGGGGCAACGGAAACGTGGATTTCTTGTCTGTTGGTAAGGAGCCAAAGGGACTAGGGCCATTATCCTTTTTAGGGTGCTTCTGAAAGTGAAATGAGTTGTAATCGCGAGTTGTGTACTTACCGCGGGGAAAGCAGCATGCCTATCACAGTAAAGTTCAAGTTGAATGCAGCGATTACAGCCGAAGCAAACAGTCAGTCTCTTGTCAGATCAAAGCCCATGCGAGTGTATCACAGATCACAGAAGATTACACCTCTCAATTTTCGTGCAAAGTTGTACATTGTTCCTCATTACCATATTTAGTTCAAATATCCATTACCTATGGAAGTCTAACACTGAGGACGGTTTGCCTTTGTCTCAATAGATTCTGACGTTGAAGACCGGCGTAAAGGAAGGCTGTACATTGAATGAACGAAAAGCCGTAGCGCGCCACAACCGATTCGCACTATCACGGCGTCCGGCGGTGCATCCATTTTAGAAAGTCGTCCTTGAATTGTGCTTTCCAGACCAATATATATACTGTCCATTCGAGAGTTCCACAAATAAGC